>VCJG01001630.1:0-10834 GCA_024140375.1 Backusella westeae | reverse complement strand
ATATATATATATATATATCAGTGCTTATATATGTTATTTTGACTTTGATACTTAGTATAACGATTATGATGAAATACCAATATTTATTATTAAATACTTAAATTATCTGTAGTAAAGATGACGCCATCCGTAAAATTAAATCGAAGATGCATGACACTATTCTTTTTTTTCTCTTCGATATTTATAAGTATATGAAAGGTACTGAACAAAGAATAAAACATATGAAACAATCAATGATATCATGTTTTTATTATTAGATTCCGTATATCATTCTTTAATTCAAGTATCTTTCTATATCTATTATATTAGTAAATTGTATGTTTATCATGTACTTCCAGCTTCACATATACACCTATCGGAGATTTTATTTACAAAAATAACATAAAAGCAATATGCTGTCAGTCAGTCATAACATTGATGTGCTCTTTTCTATATATGATTTGCTTTGTTATATTGCGTTTAGATTTGTTTGTTTTTTTAGGAAAATAAAAATAATGAAAAAAAAAACGTTAATATATTCATTATTCAGGCACTACAGACACAATTTTTAAAGTATTCATACGTTTTATAGAAGAATATTTTTTATTATTATTATCCTTACTATAACTGTTATTTATAAAAAAAATTCCTTGGAATGTAATAGTTAAGCTCCCTATCCCTTTGTTTGACAATAATAATGATGACTTTTATCATAATTCTTAGACTAAGGACAATAGCTGAAATATGAGTTAACTTAGGACAGATGTTAAAATTCTGTAAATTGAATGATAGTAAATAAATAAATTAGTTATATTTATCTGATTGTTTGAATAACCATCACCAAAATAAGTGGATCATCAAACAATCAGAAATTCTATAAAAAAAAGTAAAAAAGAAAACAGGAGTAAAGGAGAAAATAGAAATTATCCTATTTTCAAGTAACAACTATGTTTGTAAAAGTGCTACATCCAGAATTTTAATTCTTTTAAAGATAACAAATAAACGTTTATTTATAATGATTCTTTGGCTTGATTTTAGTTCCTCAGGTATTTACCTAATGTTTTTTAAGAATAATAATTGTAGCGAATGATTAATACATAAATTACCTTCTGAAACGCCATGTTAGTCTTGTATTGCTCTCTTTTTTTTTTATCTTTCATAATTGACAGCTAATACTATCGGTGCTTTTCTAACTATCGTATTCATTTAAGTATCATATATAGATTTTTTTTCTTATGAAGAAAAAAAAACAAGATCTAAAAACTTATAGGATTAGTTATTCTGACTTTACAGTCCGAAAAATGCCCCTAGAACTTACTCAAACTCAATCGCCTTACTATACTACTTCTTCCAGAAACATCTGTCTTATGGCTTTTGGTGATAGCATCAGTGTTTTTCATAGTGGTTACTTTGTGAAATCGATTTTATATTCAGATGCTTTGGCTGTTTTTGAATGCTAAAATTGTTCTATTCTACATTACGAAATTTATAATGCGTTATAATCAGAGGTTCTATCCCAAATAAACGTGATATTATCATTCACAAGAATAACTGTAAAATATAACAAATGCCCACTCTAGCTTTGTGATTTTTTTTACAAATAAGAAGAAAAATTTCTAGATTTACTTAAGCAGAATATCAACTAAATCTACACATGCAAACATGTGCATTCACACACCAATTATATAATGACTTTGTGATGAATGAATGAAGAGTTTATATCTTCTTTCAGGGCAACTCTTCAAGTGCGTTATGAATAATATGAGAAAACAAAATATGATATATACCAGCTTCATTTTTTTATTTTATTGGCCTTAATGTCTTTAAGAGGATTCAATAAAATCATTTCCAAAATAGCTCATAATTAATAAAAAAAAAATGCACTTACTAAGGTTATTTAAGAGAATCAAAAACACGAAAATTTATATTTCTACAATTAATCATTGAAGAATTGACTTCTCGCTTCTTTCTTTCATTACTTTATTCGTACCGATGACTGAAGTGGCCAGATTGAGACTGGAATGACTGAATTTCAACCTCATGGCCAAAGCAATTTTAAAATATTACATTTAACTTGAAAAGAAAATCTTGGTATCAATAACGTGATACAAACTAAAACCATCCCCAATTGATAAATTCGATAACTTTATGGAGAAACATAAAAAGCATGATCTATTTACGATTAATACACAAATTTTCTTAAGTGGTTACTATCATCGGCTTTTAGTTTTATTTAGGAGCTGAATATAAAGGTACAGAATTCATGGAGTAGATATAGGTTAACTCGCAAGAAAATATATGATATTAAACATCTATAGACATTTATTTCTGCATATAGCTATTCCACTGATTATCAATCGATAATGTATCTTTGTTTTCAAACTTTCAGAATCTTTGGAACATACAGTGACTCAATTTAATTTTTAAAGCAACTTTAATCCGAAGGGCCCTTCGTCGTCAATTATAAAAAACTATAACTCATATAGATATATTTAAACAATTAGGCTATGGTTGATTGAGCAAAAGTGTATTCAAGATACTTTCATATATTGTTTATGGTGCTAAAAATATAGAGTTGATTTTAGTTCATTTCATGTCTACTGAGATATTATGAGCGTCAAACAAAAATAAAGTAAATAATAGATTGAACAATATAAGAAATGAGACTCGTAAAACTCTTTATTAAAGTGGTGAGAGAGCTCATAATAGAAATCATCCATAAACAATTAATATAGAAGGCTGAGTTACAATTATAATAGTTGATGTGATAGCCAGCGGCAGTAAGATTATGTGTATTGTACCACGTTAAGCTATGGTAAATACGACATCTACTATTTTGTTCGCATGGAAGAAGAAAAACGGGGAAAAAATCTGAGGTTACATTTTTTTCTTTTAAAAGGTTTATGAGTGGCCAAAACTCATTTACTCGTTTAAATAAATTTAGAATATGATTCTCTTCCTTCCTCCCCTTTTCACTGGAATATGAATATTATTTCTATAACATACTTGAATATACATCACTCAAAGAAGTACAAGCAGAGCCTTTAAAGTAAGATGTAACTCTAAATATAGAGGGTAGCCAAAAACAAAATAACAATAACAAATGTGTAATTTTCTACTTTGGAAAATTTGTGGTTCGCCAAAATAAGATATATTCTATTTGCAATTGTGCTTCTTAGATCTGAAAACTAAAATTAATTAAATATCTAAGCCCGTATCTATATATGTATATATGTAAAAGTAGACAACAACAGCAATAAAAAAAGCAGTTAAAATGAAGAATAGGCCAATAATGAAATCGAAGCAAGGCTCTGAAAGTGGATTCAATTTGAACCAACGATTTAAAATAAATTAACTTGGTCTAATATTGCAATGACCACAAGAAAGGAAATGCGCAGAAATGAATGAAACAAACTAAGTCTACAAAAAATAGAAGCCTTTTAGAGCTGTTTTAATCGGAAGTGATGTGCTCTTTCAGAAGAGCAGTGGATAAGAACTTTAGGTGGAGTATATTACCTTGGAAGATAGAATATACAAGTGCTTCATTGTCCATCTTAAGAAATCTTTGTAAGCGGGAGTGAAAACTATGAAGGTTTTTATAACAAAAGACTCAAAGCACGTTACAGAATAGAAGGTATGTTATTGTCTTATACGTGCTGTAATGGCATATAATGATAGGAAAAATATCTTGACATTCAACACTTCCTAATGGGGTAGAAAAAAACAGGACTATTAAATAGCAATGTGAATTTTTGGAAGTAAATATTATTTATAAATCCAAAATTTTTAAATTGATAATAAAAGATTAACAAATTCACCAGGAGAGAGGAAAGATATTGCAAAGCAGCTAACTGAGTAACATGTCAAAATTTGTGAAGTAGCAAGAAAACTCCTCCACTTTCGGGTCTACTCTTGATACTCATTTTTGACATTGTCCCTCCGTTTTTTAATTTTATTTCCATGCCCTTTTTTATCGCTCTCATCTGGACATAATAAGCAGATAGGTGTCTATTGATACATTATTGCTAGGGTATATAATATTTTTTTTCTCTTGTCTTCATCTCTACTTTACCTTGATATTTCAATTCTATGCATGAATCATTTTAGTAAGTAAAAGGACCTTGTTTTAATAATGATTTATAATTCTTAGGCCAATCACTTATTTTTTGAATTACCATTATTGCGGTGTTCTTTAAATCTTGATGTATAATTTTACGTTTATTTATCCAATTAAATAAGCCCATATTGAGTAAAATACTTATTCTGTATTGTTCGACAAAATAAGACACAACATATTTCAATCAACTGCAAAATTCCAAAAAATGGGTTTTTGCTAAATTGAATCTAACCATGATCGGTCATCAGAAACCATCCCATACAATTTATATTGTTAGTGCTACAAGGTTACCGAATAGGGTAATCGGTCAAAGCAGCTATATATATAAAAACCAACTTTAATTCTCACACAGCTCATATCGCTTTTCTTCTTTGTGTATCATCTAATAAGAATCACAGGGAAATACAGATTTTTGATTCGTGAGAATGTACTGTTGAAAGAAAAAAAAGAGTATGTAACTATAGGTTTTTTGTAGATTTTTTTTTTTTTTTTTGAGATGCATAGATCAAGCAAGTATCATCAGGTTAATGGTAGTCCAAACAAGTTAAATGATGGATGATGATGTAGACATATGAATCTTGTGTATCTGCACAACTTGATTTGTGTTCCCTGAATTATATACCTTTTTGTCCTTTTATACCAGCAATACGTAATTGTCATTTTTTTTCTTACAATTAAGTACCTTTTTTTTTCTTTTTTCAAGATTTCGATTTTCTCCTCCTTTCTTTTCTCTTTTTCTTACTTTTCTATGTTTTTAAAATTTTAGACCACTCTTTAAACTGCTAGCTCGTTTTTATCATTTATACACATATACAAAAATAAATTAATATAACAATCTAATCGATTTTACTAACATCCGTTCGCAAATAAATGTCCTCAACATCTTTTTGGCTCATTTGCGACAGTCCAAATGAAAACTGTCATTGTGATTGGCGAGTAGAATTAGATGGGTGTAGAGAGCGGGAGATCATGCATTATATCTATTTGGCTAACACCATTTGGACAGCAATAGTGCTGTTACTCGGTAATGAAAATAAAATCTTTTCATTTTTTCTTTCTTTTTTTTTTTAAAATACCCTGTTCTAATACAAGTAAAAACCTTATTTATTTTGCTTAGGTCTTAAACTCGTTTATACAAGATTTATTGTTCGAAAGAGAAAAATATTCGAACGCTCTCATTCAAATTCACTCTTCTTTAGACCAAAACCCATTGAAAGTTTAATTTTTTTTGGGGCAATATTTAACGTTCGTAAAGTATCTTCAATTATAGTCAATTTATTCGGTGTTTTTATAATATACATTATGCTGAACGATACTTTTATTCTGGGAACTTTTTATTATAGTGAGATTAGTTGACTCCGCTATTCTTACCGCTAACACCATAAAAAATGTGTACTTCAGAGCAGGTAAATACCCACATCTCTACATTGTTCAATGATTAACATCAACGTTTTATTAATACTAGTGCTATATGAAATACCATGGCAATTTGGAATATGCTCTTTTTCATGTTACTTGTTTGGTATTGCATATACAGTGTCCAATGTAAGATATAAATATAGTTAAGATCTTGTTGTACATTGTGAATGTATGGAAAAAAATGGAATGGCTAATTTTTCTAATATTAAAAACAATAGAGCAGTAAAGTGATCAGAAATAACTGGTTTAAATCAACACTCCTGATCGATATTATGTGTGTTGTACTCATTACTTTACCGTTTATATCAAACAACATCTGTTCTGTATTTGCAGCCGTATATGCAGTTCGAGGAGATTTTGAAAAAGCAGCCATGTTCACTCAGGCACTTTATTACATGTGGACGATCTATTGTTTCTTGCTGGGAACACTTATCTTCTTTGCCGGACTTCGATTACTAAAGGTGTTATCATTGCATTTATCCAATCAAGAACAATCGGGAATCAATGTAGTTAAACTAAAGAGTGCCATCTTTAAGGTAAATATATACATATATAATAGCCATACATAGCTTTTTTTTTAATTTTATTGTTTTTTAGCTTAAAGTCATTATTGTCGTAGGAGTAGTCTGTTTATACGTGTTTGCCATTATAAAATGTATGTATGGTACATATAGGCACGAAATTCTTTATAAAACTCCATTGAACATCCTGGTGGCAGTAATTTGGAGTTTTGACGGCACTGCGGCGTCTATGTTTGTTGTAGTTGTCTTGTTGATAAAGTATGTTCTTTTATTATTATTGCTGATATGTATGTTATGTACATTGAACTAATAGGACAACTTTCCTTTTTAGTCCCAATGCTTTGACTGGCTTTGCATTCCCAACAACTTCTCTTGGTAGTGGTACAGATCACAACTTTAGTCGCTCCAAGTGGACTGATTCGGCTACTCCCATTTCAAGTAATAATATCAATAGTGAAAAAGTAATGCCCAGACCATCCAATCAATTCAAAGTTTACAATCACCCACAGGGGTATCCATTGGAACAATATCCATATATTGTACCAGAGCCTGAGCAACCTCATACGCCGGTTCAATCCAGTACAAGAGATACTATCTCTACCGCGTCATCCGTGACATCCAACTGCCTGATAGACCAGCAAAATTATTATAGTGTTACAGCTTCAAAAGGACGCTCAATACCGTCACCTGTACCTGTACCACCACCAGGAGGTGGTTTTACTAATAATTATTACTATGATGAAACAGAGATTTCCAAAGCACATCTAGTAACTCATCAATCTAATGGATACAATCAATAGATAGTGATACATCTAGTAAAAACATACACACATACACAAAACCCTATTAAAAAAGAAAAACATCGTATATAGTATTCATATCCCATAATAGTTCTTATCTCCCTCGTCTTTCTCCTCTTGTCATTTTATTTAATATGTATATGCTTTCTGCTTTCTTTATATTATTATGTTAACCTTACTTTTTATCTTTGAATGTTAAAACCTATTCATTAATTAATTAAAATTACCAAATTTAAGAAAATTATGATTTCTTGAGCTCATTGTTAAACATGATCTACCACAGTTTTGGATATTGATCTAACCTTAAATTATGCCCTCACCGCTAAAAATACAGCATTTTAATATTGCACAGAATAATGATGTATATACAATTGATGAGTGGTCATGATGCTTCACCTCGTATTACGCTTACGTAAAAATAAATACCATGTAGAAGAAGATCATTACTTCACTACTACATGAAATTGGAGCTAATGCTTTTTTGCACCCCCAAAAAAGATGGAAGTTCTCTTTTTATGAGTTAAAAAGGGTGTGCTACATAGAAATGTTTTAGATTGCTTAAACCCTGTAAAGGACGCACGAAAGTATTTGGAAATAAAAAAGAAGGAGCGCCTTTTAGTAAGTATTTATCAAATTCAGCCTATTCACAGCCAAAAAACACTTCTACACTATATTATGGTAGAAGTAATAGCGGCTTTGAAATGTATAAAGTAAACAACAAGTTCTCTATGATATAATCACTCATTTTTGAAAATGGAAATACAAGTTGTACGAAATGATATAGAAAACATTGTGTAGAAATGGGTGGTTTTGATTTTGATTTTTCTTTTTAAAAAAGTAGGCTGTAGATCTTTTCTGAGCTCAAAAATTTAAAATATACGAACTTAAAGCTGCTAAACTGACTTTTTGTAGCTAAAAAAAGGTTTGGTAGGGAAAAAAAAAAGGGAAAAGAAGACATGTTTGACCCCATCATGTTATGCTAACAAGCGAAATGTAAATGGACATGTTTTAGTTATATAATTTACATTTATTGTAATACAATAATAGTCTATCCTTGGAATAGGACCAATTAATGATTAGATAATCGAGGTATTCATAAAATTTAACAAGTGACATTTAGTGATACGAAAAGATAAGACTGGTACTATTATGTGATTATATCATTGCATTCATTTATCCAAATAAACAAGAGGCAAGACCTTTAAGGAGCTATATTAGTACAAATATTAAGAGAAATGTAGTAAATTGCGATAAAACGAACGCCTTTACATAGTTGACTATATTTTTTCAAAATAAATCATAGTATTTTCTTTCTTTTCTATGACAGTTCAAGTGATCAAACGTCAAATTTGATGGCATCACTTGATAATTAATCATATGCTCAGGTTTATCAGAATCATAAGGCTGGTTTTGAGTAATATGATTATTCTCCTTTTTTTACATATATTAATACTCGTATTTTTTGAGTAGACATTTTACCGATGTTGAAACCAAAACCAGGAGGAGCGTGTTTATATGTTTCATTAATAAGAAAATATATCCGCCATATCACTCTGATGCCTCCCTTTATTTGAAGTGGGTAAGGCTTCATAAAATATACTGATTTATTGTTGGGTCTTGTGCCTTTCATTTTTTGTAAATAATTAAATTGGCAGGGAACAGATATATATAGACTTCTCTGAATGTAGGCTTTATTTTATCTATTTGGTTAAACTTGTTTGCCAATTAACTCATTGCATTAGATGCACCTAAAAGTAAACATGTTAGCTACAAAGTTTTTTATACGTTTAGACAAGTAATCTACTCCTATAAAATAAATAAATTCAATGAGGAAAGTCGTACTATTTATAAACATTTTATGATATGTATCTGCTCTAGTTGTTTTGAATTTTTATTATTGAACAAAAGAAGACAAATACAGACACTTATCCTTGAAGATACAATATATCTACATGTCTAGATATGAAATATTGGTTATACTGTTTTACACTACCTTTCATAGTACTACTTCGTTATTGACAGCAGCCTTCACTGTTCTATATTGAAGAAATGGAAGAGAGAAAAGAGCATAAAAATGAGCAATTCACTCCTTCTTTAAGGCCTATTTTTTTGTAGATTCTCCTTTTGAGTTCACATAAAACAATATTCTGTTAAAAAAGTACACACATTTAGATCATTGAGATCGTTTTCTCCTGATTTTTATTTCCCAGATAAAGGCGAACAACACAAGAGAGATGTTTTCAATAGAATATAGGACTGTTTGAAGAAATAATGTATACTTTTTCTGAATTCTGTTGTTTTTAATTGGTGGCAGGTAGCAAAGAAAAAGTTTTTCTGGAAAATTATAAAAATATAATATATGTGCTCATCTTCCTTTTTTGCTTAGCTGTTTTTTTGTTGTTTGCTATTTCAAGGCATTTTTTTTGTGTAATATACTATTCGGGCCATTGTTGACTTCCATAAGATGCATTGTTCTCAAGTTTTATTAATATTAATAGTAGAAATATAAATAGGAGCAGATTTTTCCTTTTTTTAAAAAAGCATTATGATTAATAATGTTGATTAAGATGATCGATAAGAGAACAAAACCAAAAATTTTGTGTATCCATTTAACACGTTTTCATACTATTGAATGATTGGTAGTAAATGCTTGTACTCAATTGCGGATATATATCCGCTTTCACTAGTACAAATGTGCTGATGAGTACATATATATATAAAATGAGATATTTTATATCTAAGGAATAAAATAATTATGTTTTTGTAGTTGTAGAGTGTATAATGATGAATAGTAGTGGTTGTAATAGTATTAAATTAAATATTCTTTTCTTTCTTTTTATGCAGGGAACTACAGTACCAAAACAAATATAAGTTGGATAAACAAACAAGTAGAGTATAAATGTAACTTACATAATTACTTGGCACAATACCAATTGAGCCATCGAATTTCTTTGCTTGCCACCAATTGCCACTCTTATTTAAAATCTCTAATTGTTCGTCCTTTACAAACGAAAGTTCGTTCGGATCATCGGGGTTTGCTTGATCTATTAAATATATTATTAGAAAATAATGTTAATACTAAACCTCACTTGTGAAAACTTACAAGAATGAAGGGCTGTTGCATAGACGATTTGTTGAGGTAATTGAGGATCATGGTGTTGGTGCTGTTGCTGATGCATCATTGGACTTGGTTGATGCATGCTTGCGACTGATTGAGTGGTACTTTGAGGGTAATGATGATTGCTGTTTCCAGATGATGAAAGGCCAATTTTGCTCTCCTTTGTAATCTCGCCTAAATTGGTGCCATTTTGTGATACAGGAGGAACAAATCCTGTGTAAATAAATTGATACACAGATGATTCCTCTGTACTGCCAAATAATACTATCCAAAAGAGCTGTTTGTAGTAATATAATATATTGTAATTAATATTATAATATTAATAATAGTATCATTAGTATATAGATAAATAAATGTAATGTATACAATGTATCAATGTAAGTAATGAAAATATTTTTTGTACCTGAGCAGTTAAAAGAATAGCACCACCTGCACCTGCAGCCTGTGCTGATCTAGAACCTGAGCTAACCAGGGAATCCACGCACAAGGTTAAAAGAGAGGCACCAACGCCTAAAAATACAAGGAACTATTATATTATATAGTTAGATCTTAACGTAAATATAGAAATAAAAATAAAGCATACCAAGAATTGATAATGATGGAACTCTTGCTTGGCAACACTGAAGAAGATACCAGCAAGTAAAAGTAATTCAAAGATAATAACCCACCAAAACACTCGAGCATTTCTACCAACAATACATGCACCAATGAATGCAATGACCCAACCAACCTATTATCATTGTGAGTATGTCAGGTTATCCTTCATCAATTCTTTAATAGATATTTACAACTCCAAGTACAATCGAGCCCAGTACAAGGGCATTTTTAAAGAGGTGAGCTGATGTTAGTTGCATTTTAATTTATCTCTCTTTCTTTTTTT
>VCJG01000162.1:0-12725 GCA_024140375.1 Backusella westeae | reverse complement strand
TTCCACAACAGAGACTAATGGAGCCTAGTGACTGTGTCCCCCAGACATGGTTATAGGGCCATTAATCTTACTTTTTTTGGGCAAGAAGTGTACAATTTTTTTCACAAAAGTGGGAGGAATTTTCAAATTGAGAGTGGAAACACAGTACCTTTTATTACAATAACAAAGATTTAAAATGATTACAATGAACTTAAAGCAGGGGAACGATCACACAAAAGTAATATTTTATTTTAAAAATGTTTTTATTTACAAAATAATGAGGAACCCAAAACCTACCTAGTTAAAAGAACTAGTATATGATTTGAAATTGGAGTTAGTAAACCCATCAAAACAATAGACAAGTATAAAAAACAGAAAAAAGAACACATCAGGAAGCGATAGTCGATGTCGTCACTGTGCATCAGTAGCAGAACTGACGAATTTGACTTTTTTCTCATCATATCCGTATACTTTTTCGTCTTTGTAAAGAGAAAAGATAATTACCTTTTAGAAAAAGCTTTATACACCCGAATTCAATGGATATGGGGGAATCTGGATAATGTCAATGTGTCATTAAGATCAAGTAACTATGTAGAGAGTAAAGAATTAGTATATTGTGGTAAGAGAGTAAACATAAATAATAAAACAAACAGAATCAGATGGTGATGCATGTAAAAATCCAAATCGTCATGCTTTTCAGTAGTTTGGGATACAATCGTCATCTTCTGTTGTGCTTTATTTATTGAAATAAAAAATGAACTTACCACAATCAGTCTCCTCCATAAAGCATCAATACATCGTCAAGATATTATACACTGTAAATAGTGCTCATATCTAAATAAGAAAGTATATGTTAGAATTTAAAATTCAAGATGTATATATATGTAAATGAAATCTTATGGTCTTTTGCTCAGATACGAGGAATTCCATTGTCGCTTTACTCCACATGGCCCTATTCGGGAAGAATAATCGATGTTCTCTTCTCTGCAAAAGACCACAAGATTGCCCCACCGGCACCCCTTTTTTATTTAGAAAAAAAATACTTGCCTTTTAACCAATGTTTACGTGTGAAGAAGTTCATTAAAGATTCAAGAATTTTTTTTTTTTAAATGTTTTTTAAAAAAAAAATTTTTTTCTTCCCTGATATCTTTTAAAAGTCACAAGTAAAAAATAAGTCACTTTACACATCGCGCTCTCGATATCCGTAGAAGGATCAAATGTAAAGTTGGTGCTGGTATTACAAAACGAAAAGTTAAATTAATAAGATATCCATCATACGCCTGATCATTGTGTTAAAATTTACTTTGACATCTTGAAAGATAACGAGGCTGCCACCAGAAAATATTCTAGTTTAGGAGCCAAAGAAAGGAACAGAAGTATACCCATTACCATCACAAAAGTGATCATCAGTATTTCTATATGCATTTTTGAGTTTATCCCCAGTGAAGCTACATCTTTAACCAAAGAGTGGTATTAGGTTTATAGAAGAAGGCTAATAGTATTTTTCTTTTTTTTTAGTTTCATGAAATTGATTCAATCGTCATTCCCTTTTTGACCTAATTTACCAAGCACAAGCGTCAGATTATATGGACCCACAGCATGTATTACACCTGTTTCAAGAACTAAGACATTGGGAAATGGTTAATTCGTTTAGAATACGTATTATCAGTGTTTCTCTCTGTCTAGGGTATTCTTACATTGAAATTGCAAAAATGTATAATATTACGTAATCGCTAATGTCGACAAGATTAATTTCATTATCCATTTATTGCTGTGATTTTCTTAGCTAAAACAAAAAAAGAAATGGTCTTGTATTGGTTTTTTCTAGTTTCTAAGCCGATACAGCATGAGGAATGATTGGCAACATCAATTAAATCAAGATATGGTTCTCTGAAAGTTATAATGGGTCATTTTTTATACAATACATTTTTACAGATGTGGCATCATTTATATTTCTAAAGATCTCCATTACGTGATTAGTATCATCGCTCATATTCAAAATGATGTGAGAGTTGCTGAAGGAGTTACCATTCTCATTTATTTATATTGTTATGTTATGTTGTTTCATACAAAGACTTGAGAGCCCGAAAGGAAAAAAAATGGTTAGTCCAATGGAAAGAAAAAAAGTTGCATGAACGTTTAAGTTTTTTTGATGTGTCCATTTCAAGACTGGTCAGCTGAAAAAGTACTTTTCTGCATGAATTTTGTAAAAATAGGCTTGAGAAAGTTTCACCAACAATATCCATAAACAAGCAACCATAACGCCAATCTCTTTCAACAAAAGAATAGAGGAGACCATTTTTTTGTACATGAATTTAATGATTTTTTATTTTATTTAACAGTTTGCATTCAATAAATTTGATAATTTGATTTTTTTTTTGGGACAAGATTAGAGAACATCATCATATTCGATCAAGGCATTATTGCCGAAATTTTCGTCGAGCTTGGCAGCTACTGACTCGAAACCTTCAGGAGTACTGCTTTTCATTGCTTGTATATCGTGCTCCACATTATGCATCATTCCTCGATCAGCCCATGTAGAACTAAAGCCTTGATCAGGGTTCAATCCATCAGAGGTAGTGTTGCTACTCATTGAAGCTGATGAATTATAAAATTGGTCAATATAATAGTGTCTGTTATTCGAGGGGGTATTTTGCATACTTTGATCTGTGTTGAGGCTGTCCTGAAGGGAGTCTGCTACTTCCTGTCCTTTTTCTCTTGCCTAAAACAATAATGACATTGTTATGCTTTTATTTTGCTCACCTTTATCAGTGTTATATACTTACATTCTCAACTAAATCACTAAGTGAGTTTTTCAGGTTTTTATGGCGTTCTTGATATTCAAGTTCAAGTTCTATTTTCAATTTAATTAGCAATGATTGAGGTCTAAGAGTAGAAACAAGTCATTCTTACCAGCATCAAGTATATCACTCATAGTAGTTAGTCTTTTTTTTTTAAAAAAATAATTAATTGAAGAATATCAAAAGAACCATGGGTAAATTACTCGTATTTATATTCTCAAAGAAAAAAAATCATTGGTATTACTCAATGATACGTAATAATTTAGTTATCCATTAGGAATCTCCAAAAAAGGACTAAATAGGCTGGTTCCATGGAGTTTCAGTCGAATTTTCACGCAAGGTTTTTGTTGTGTGTGCATGATATCATGGTGTTGTTGTAATACCTTCACATGACATCAGCCCTTTTTTACTTAAAGCTAAATTAGCCTACAGTATAAACAGAAAAATACTAAAGTGATAAGCGTCTTTACAACATTAAAAACTTTATTAAGTATTTTCATTTATTAAAAAAAAAAGAACAGGGTAATTACGTTATATTTTTGGTAATGCGAAACAACAGTAGCATAAAAAAGTTATTTTGTAAAAAAAAAGTATCAATGCAACACACGTTCAATAAATTGAGCTTGAAGTAGACGAGGATGAATCACTAGCAGAAGAAGAATCAAACAAGTCGGCAACTGGAAGAACATAAGGTTGCGTATGTACAAATGTGTAAGGAGTAAAGAAATCGTGCTTCTCATTGTATTGAGTGGTGAGACAAGCCATAGAATGCGGTAGATTGAAATCCATAATGTCCTCTCTAATATCAAGCCAGTTGTCTCTTTTTCCTTCAACTCCAGGGGACGGAGGTCGGTATGACCCGTCTTCAACTGTTGAAAGTTTATAGACTTCTCCTTTAGCTGTTTCTTTTAAAGCAACATTGTGTGATGATGATGGGGTGGCGAGCTTTCTACCAATACTGTGTGTTGCTAATACAGGTTTTTCAGTAAAAGAGCAGTAATCTGGTTGGCTACAGCTGTGACTATTTACTTTATTCTTTGGCCAGAATGATGAAGGTCTCATGAAAGATTTGAGTGTAGATGGTTCTAATTTGACTGCTGCCATAGTTTAGTAAAATTGATTGTAAAAAAAAGTGGAGTCAACAAAACGACACACCCTAAATATATAGGAAAATCGATTTTTGTACAACAATGGCAATCATTCCAAATCAAAAAATAGATTGGCGCTAAATAATTCTGTTTTAAAATTGAATGACGTTGAGAGAAAAATGGTCTTTCTTGACTGAATAGATAAAAAAAGGCTCGTAGCATATATTTTAATATAGTTTGTGATTTGCTTGTAGGATTATCTTTAATTTCTCATACCACATTGCTTAATTTCTGATTTGTTTTCAAATAAAGGGATAAATAAAAAGTGTCATTATGGAATCATTGTCGCAGAAAAGTATAGCTCTGTTTTTCAGGACCAACTGATCACAATGGTATAAATTGTCATTCAACAGAAATATGTCTTATTTGTAAAATGATATCAGAGATTATTAATGGATATACAATACAATAAACACAACTTTTAATATCAAATGTTCTTAAATCAATATATATATGATTACTTTCACCAAGCACAAAGGAGGAAGTTGCGGTCAACAATCAACCAAAAACTTTGCTTTATTAGCATAGATTGATTGGCTCATAAAAAAGGGTGTTGCTTATTTTTCTTTCCTTCTTAAAAACAAGGAAAACAAAACAACTTCTTTACATACTGAGCCGCCTCTGTTTACCTTTGGTTATTGTAAGTTATTTATTGGTACCTTTATTATGATCCTTGAGATGCTTCTCATTCTGGTATATTAAAAACATTCTTCCAACTTCATCTCATAGTTAAATCTACAATGCATGCAGTGTTACCTTCTGCTTCAAGCAATGTAAAAACTGGTTTACTTTATCCGTGCCATGCTGTCTCTTCACAAGCTTTAGAAATGATTCTTCTTAAAGAAAAGAAAGGTAAGCAGTGATGAATTGACAACCGTTAAAGAAGTACGAGTGACACCAACACTTCATTTTGTTTGGTTCCTTTATCCACAGTGTCTCTACTTTATTGTAGTTCTTGTGGAGTAAATCAAGTGAGGGTCAACTGTAATAAAAATGATGAACATACAAAAAAATCGTTTTCAAGGTAAGTTTACGTTTATTTTTGAATAAAAGTAATATGGTTTTAATTCATTTCTTTTCATCATTAGACACGGAAAGATATGAATATCCAAGTAGGAATGGTTTACGAGCAATCACGTAAGTTTTCTGTGGGTCTATTTTTTTTCTCCCTCTCTTCCGCTTTTTTTTTAATATAAGCAAATGGACAGTGCTAGTGCCAGTGCCAGTGCCAGTGCCAGTGACACCGATGCCATTTTCCAACAATACTTCAAATTTGCCAACATAATACGTCATTCAAAAAAATATACAAATCGAGTACATTTACAAGTCTTAGACGCGTTGAAAAAGTCAACTAATGTAAAGGAGCGAAAGGAAGCAAGAAAAAGCTTCAATATATTCAAGGTAAGTTTTCAAGAAAGTATTTTTCATTAAAAAATAACAGCTCTTAAATTGTTAACAGCAACGACGGAACACTATAACAGAGTTCGGTAAGACCTACAGACAATATTGGAAAGTTCGTGGCCCCACCCATGCTACCAGCCCCACTCATCCTGCTGGTAGTAACAGTACAATCAATGCAAACAACATCAGCACAATTAATGTAAGGATAAGCTTAGACTGTTGTATATTTTGTTTAATGGCTTCTTTATTATTCTAGTATTTCAAAAATTAAAAAAAAATACAAATAAGTCTGGGTAAGTTTCAACATATTATTTGGCTTACAACTTACAAAAAAAAAAGTACTCATGATAAAATTTATAATAATATTTTAGAAAAGTGTAGATCGGATACTTGTTTATCGTTTCCAAAGGTACATTTAGAACTTTAAAGCAGGTATGGATATCTTTAAAGGTGAAAGGGTGGCTAAATTGACAAAATTTCTAAACATCTTGTTTCCAATATCCAGGCTCTGCTGTAGCTACTTTATCAAGTTTGACTATTTCAAACATGCATACAATCTTCTAGCAAGCAAGGAGAGCACCAGTGACAAGTACTGTCTTAAGCTTAGAAAGTAATTACTTTCAACCAAAGCCAAAGAGAGAAAATATTCCCAAAAGTGTTTGAATGTCTTTAAGGTAAGTTTTCAAAATAACTTTTTTTTATTTATTAAAAAGTAATAACTTTTACACAGTTAACAGTCAAGACACAATACAAGAATGGAGGTTGGCAAGGAATATATAAAATGTTGGAGCAGTCGTGACGCCGCCGCCACTGCTGCCACTGCCGCCAAAGAGGTATTAGAGATCCATGCCACCACCACCGTAGCCGTGACCGCTGCTATGAGCACGGTTCATGCAACAACCTTACAAGCAAGGATAAGCTTAGACTGTTGTATATTTCGTTTACTAACTTCTTTATTATTCTAGTACTACAAGAATTAAAAAAAAAAATACCCCTCCCCCATAGTAGTGTTTACAAGTCTAATAAGCATATCACTTTTTACTCATCTTCAAGTAAAGTATCATACTTGTTGCTTTTAAAATAGTGTGGATATTGGTGTATTTCAAGGTTTCATATTCCTTTTAGAGTATCGACATATCGCTGATTACTTGACTAGATTATAATGATATCAGAGACCATTAATGGATATACAATAAAATGACAAACATCAGGATGTCCAAGCTGAGACACTTGTAATCATTTAGATTTGTATGTATAAATAACCTTTTATTATTGCTTTGAATAAATACTTAATGAGTTTTTTGATATTTCCATTTGAAGGGAGGTTTATCTATGAAATCAGATCTATGACGTTACATACAGACAAATAATTAGAAAGGGAAATAAATCACTTTGTTAGAGTAATTTTTTGTTCAAAAAAGATCAAATACAAAATATACATTATTCTTTTAGTGATATTATTATATTTAACTTATCGTAATCTAAAATATAAATGCATGATGTACTGTCTTTTTCAAGAAAGTGAGAACAAATTTCAAATTAATGAGAAAATATTTTCAAATTGTTGAGAAATTCAAATTATTGAGAAAAAGGAGAATAATTATTGAGAAAAGGTTGATGAGAAAAAAAAAGGGGGTTAAGAGAGGTGAAGAGATTGGTATTAACCCAAGACATGATACTAAAATAATGGAATATAGTATGTCTGGGGAGCCAGACGTTGTGGCAGTAAACTCTGTCATATTGATACGTTATTCGATTACTTTTTATCATGCTAATCCCTCATGGTGTGTAATATGACTTAATGGACCGTTGCTACATGGCTACCTATCTCTTTATTTGCTCACTGTCTGAAATATGCTCTTTATACATGATATATTTCTCTTTTCTCAATTATTCCCCTGGTTTTTCTCATTTATTTGAAATATTTTCTCATTTATTTTTCCCCTTTTTCTCATCAATTTGTAATTTTTTCTCATTTTCTTGAAATAAACAGTATCATATTTTTTATCTAATAGCCATCATTGGAATATTACATTCAAATCAGATGAGCTTTGAAGGTTGTCGACCAATCATGGTCAAGTTGTCATAAATATATATAAAATGATCAAACAGCAAAAAAAAAACAGAGGATCCAAATAATTTTTTAGAATGGTTTGGTTCCATTCCCCAATTTTATTGGCTGCATATTTGAGCAGTAGCAATAATAACAGCGCCTCAAAATGCTTACAGTTTATGATTTAAACGTTTTCGTATGCATGTAGTGCATTTATAATAAGTGATTCAGTTATTTTTATCTTACATATAAATTTAGCAGACAACAGGAAACATTTTTACTAAATATAAATTCTAATGTAAAGTAAAACTCATTGTAATATACGTCTAAAACATTGTTTATTCCCTAAATCAATACCAATCCTTTTTTTAAGATTGAGGTGGGGTTACGATAGATAATAAACTGTTGTTAAGTGTGTATTTATCTCAAACGTATCAAAGACCAATCTACTTTCATAAATTCATGACATCGAAAACAAAAAGAAATAAAAAAATACTCTTTTAACTTAGATCTCGAAACCATCAAAAAAGGAACCCACTTACACTCATATAATTTTTCTCTTCTTTTTTTTCATGATTAGTATTGTCCAGATCAATAAAATAAGAAAAATGTTTTAGCTTTTTTTGAAAATAAAGAGATCAAATGCCATTTTGACTGAGTAGTACAAAATCAGAAAGGGAGGGAAGCAGCTCATTGTTTTGAAACAGTTTTCTTTTTTTTTGCTAAAGAATCAATATCATAGTATAGCAGAAATGCCTTAGCATGGTGACGGAATCCATTTTCTGATCAAAAAAATTGAAATAAATAGCTCATCTTTGTCATAGGTGTAACGATGTCTGAGATTATATTGGTATAAAAATGGCGATCTCCTACCACATGCCGATAAAAAAGTGAGCGATAGGTGAGGCTTAAAGGCCATTGGCTTTTTTTTACTCTTTATATACAACGCAATTTGTGTGCTACAAAATAAGTTTTATTAAAAAAAAACCTTTTTTTCCATCTCATCGAGATCAAATCAATCCAGACTATGAAGGCAAACTATACGGTGTAATAATATATATATTTTTTGTTTCTTCTCTTCTCTTTTTATTTTTAATGTTTTGATGGCATATACAACAGGTACGACTTACATCATACAGTGATCTGTATGCACGTGGGAAGAAATAGATTTGTCCTTCGGATCAGTTACTTTTTTATTTTTTGGTCAAATAAACTTTTTATTTTCCATATTTGGAAAAAACATTTTGGTGAGAATTGAACACAAAGATATTGTTACTTCGCTGTCAGTCTGAGCACACCTATTCTTAGAGACGGGTCAAGGAATGGCAAAAAAGTCTCAATCAATTTCAATATAAATACAAAAAAAAATCCACTTCTTTTAGGATAAAAAAAAACAGCCTCCTTTCTATATACTTTTCTACAGATGAGTCGCGAGGAAGAAAAACCTGACATCGTGCCTGTGGAGGACACAAAAATTACCTTTGCAAAGGTTCACAAGCCGGAACGTACCAAAACCATACAAACGGTTGATACTAGCTCTCGTCGTCCCTCTATTAGTGCCCCAAAAAAACCAAAGAAGAAAGAGCAGAATAAAAGCATTGATATCGTGAGTTTTTTTTTTCTTAATTTCATTTACATATCGTTATAATTTATATTTAACTTTTCTAACAAACCATAACCTAGACTGAACATTTTCTTACCGCAGAAGAGTGTGCAGACAAGTATAGCACTCAAATCAATTTAAAGAAACCCAATGAATCATATGGCTTAACCGCAGAACAAGCTGCTGCTACTTTAAAGGAATATGGTCCCAATGTCTTATCGCCCCCAAAGAAGAGACATCCTATTCTCAAATATTTTGATTGTGTAGTAAAACTATTCAACCTTTTGCTTATATTGGCCGGTATTCTCGATTACATTTTACTAGCTATTGACTATAAAAATAATTTTGCTAATGTAAGTTTAATTTTTTATCACTTAAAAGAAAAAGCTAATGTATCTTTATTAGACTTACCTCGGAGCCATTCTCATTGGCGTTGCTTTGCTTAATGCATTTATTGAATTCTATCAAGAACAGAAATCACAGGCCATGCTGGAATCCTTTTTAAACATGATCCCCTCCAAATGTATGGTGGTCCGCGATGAAAAAATCCAGCAAATTGGTGCCTCTCAGTTGGTCGTAGGCGATGTTGTCTTTGTCCGTATGGGTGATAAAGTGCCTGCAGATCTTTATATCTATGCCGCTACTGAACTCAAGGTAGATAACTCTTCATTGACAGGTGAATCAGATCCCCAAGAACGTGGTGGACAAAATACGCAAAAGAGTCCTTTTGAGGCTGAAAATATTGTTTTTAACGGTACACTTGCAGTTGCTGGTGAAGGTTATGGTATTGTTATTAGAACAGGTGATGGTACTGTTCTTGGTCAAATTGCTGGTCTTACTGCTGGTGAGGATAAAGGAGATTCGCCTTTATCACACGAGGTAATGTATATAAATATTTGCTCTTTTTTTTCCATATTTGTAAATTTCAGGTCGGATGGCTCATTAACTTCCCCATTAGATTGCAAACTTTGTGAAGATAATTGCCACGATTGCTCTCGTGACCGCCGGTGTCTTTTTTGGTATTGGGTTCCCTGTAAATCACAACAATGTTTCGCTTACGTTGAATTTTGCTATATCTGTCTTCGTTGCCTGGGTTCCTGAAGGTCTGCCTGCCACTGTTACCATTTTGCTGACTATCGCAGCTAAACGCATGGCTTCAAGAAATGTACTTGTTAAGGACTTGCAGGGCGTTGAAACCTTGGGTGCAATTACTTTACTTGCCACTGACAAGACAGGTACATTGACTCGTAACCAAATGACTGTCACTTATCTCTGGTCTTGCCTGTCCCTTCACAATGCAATGGAAAAACATAGTCTTGAAAAACCTATCCCTCAACTTCCTGGTGTTAATGAAATCATGCATATTTCTACATTAAACTCCCGTGCCAAGTTTGACCGTACAGATGTACCTGTTAACCAACGTCAGATCTTAGGTGATGCCACGGAAACTGGTCTTGTTCGATTTGCTGGCGAAAACTTAGGAGATGAATTTGATGCTATTCCCAATCGCTTTCCTAAAGTGTTTGAGATCCCCTTCAATTCAGACAACAAGTGGGCAATGACAATTCATAAAAAACAACATGACCATGGTCAGCTGACATTGTATGTGAAGGGTGCCCCTGAACGTGTTCTCAAATTATGTGATCATATCTTGAATGAAGATGGACAAGCTATTCCCTTGACTGAATCTCATACTGCCCAATTCCAAGAAACATACTCGTTTATGGCTGGTCAAGGTCACAGAGTGCTTGCTTTTGCTCAGGTCCTTTTAAATCAAGACGAGTATCCAGAAGATTTCAAGTTTGATAAGTCTGAAAAGAATTACCCAATGGCTGGTATGACGTTTGTTGGTTTGGTGTCATTGGAAGATCCTCCCAAACATGGTGTCCGTGAAGCTATTGGAAAATGCCGCACTGCTGGTATCAAGGTCATGATGGTCACAGGTGACCACCCCCTTACAGCTGAAGCTATTGGCCGCAAGATTAATTTAATGATAGGTGAAACCCGCAGTATGGCCTCTAAGCGTATGAATATTCCCGAAGAACAGGTCGCTGAAAATGAATTTAGTAGTATTGTCATCCATGGCGATACACTTGATGAGCTTACTGATGATGCATGGGATTTTATCTTTTCAAAGGAAGAAATCATTTTTGCTCGTACATCTCCTAAACATAAACTTGAAATCGTAAAACGCGCACAGAGTATGCGTCACATTGTCGGAGTCACGGGAGATGGTGTTAATGACGCACCTGCCTTAAAGAAAGCTGATCTGGGTATTGCAATGAATATCTCTGGTTCTGATGTCTCCAAGGATGCTGCTTCTATGATTTTACTTGATGATAACTTTGCTTCTATTATTCATGGTATTGAGGAAGGCCGTCTTATTTTTATCAATCTGAAGAAGTCCATCATGTATACTATTACGCACTCCATGCCCGAAGTCATTCCAAATTTGCTTTACATTATTGTTCCTATTCGTAAGTTTTGATACAACATGATTTTATTTACAATTTGACTTAACTTTTTTTTTATGTATAGCACTTCCACTGGCCGCTATTCTAATTTTGGTAATTGACCTTGGCTTTGAGCTATTTGCAGCTCTTACATTTGCTTGGGATAAACCTGAAACAAGAGAGGGTTTAATGAAGATGCAACCACGTAAACCTGTCAATCCCGAATCCATTGACAAACATCGTCGCAGCCTGATCCGCAAGGAACGTTACGCAAAGTACGATGATGAAGGTGAAGAAATCAATCCTGGATTCTTTAGAAAAGTCTTTATCAAGTTACATGAATTCACTACTGTTGCATACTGGAAGGAGCTTATGGAGAGTACTCAGGATGAAATTCTTGTGGACCTTCCCTTGCTCTCATGGTCTTATCTTGAAGTTGGTATTCTTGAGACTATTGGCTGTATGGTATCATATTTTGTTGTCTTTTGGTATCACGGTATCACACCTTATGATGCTGTTGCCATGCAACGTGGAGCTAGCTCACCTACCTATTATTTCTCAAATGGACCTAATTATGCTCTTGACTACACCACAAGTACAGGAAAAGTTTTGGATGCAGCTGCACAAAAGATGGCATTGGGACAGGTCCAGTCTATTGTTTACTGGAGTATAATGGTAATGCAGATTTTCAATATGTTTGCATGTAAGACACGTTTCAGTATGCCCATCGGAAGATACATGTTTTCAAATAAGGTGACCTTTTTGGGTATCCTTGGCGGTGTGGGCTTGGCAACCTTGATTGTATACTGTCCTCCATTTAATATCCCCTTTGGAACAGAATATCACCTCTTGCCTCTTTGGTGGTTGATTTCTATTGGTTTTGGCTTCTTAATTATTGCATATGCATGTCTCCGTATCAAACTTTTGCAGAAGTTTAAGCCTATTCTCTTTAATCCTGATATTGAGGGCCTTCGTATGTATCCTACTATTCGCACTGTAGGAAGTAGATTTTCTGGTTCAGCTCATCAGATGGCTTAGAATAAGTTCTCTCCCCCTTTTTTTCTTGTAATTTGAAAAATATTCTTCCCTTTTGGTATCTTTTTTTTTCTATATATTTCTTCTTCACTTAGACAAACCATTCGTATATATTTTATTATTTTTGTATTAATAAACAAAACAAATAAATCTATTAATAATAACAAACAATCGGTGTTTATAACACGGTTTACTGGTTTTTCAGTAAGAATTTGCGAAAGTGGCAAACCAATTAGCCAAAAGTGGAATTAG
>VCJG01001617.1:8170-19375 GCA_024140375.1 Backusella westeae | reverse complement strand
TTTTTTTTTTTTTTACATATTAGACGGTTTTTTCTTTAAATATATATCATATATTGATTTCCAGGAACAGTCAATCCGCTTTGCCTGCAAAAGATGTTTAGCCAAGATAGCAATACAAATTATAAATAAAAACAAATCCGATAAAAGTGTTGTTAATACTTTTCATTACTATTTTTAACTTTATTTGCATACTTTCATTAAATCAGTTTCATTAAAAATCATAAAACTTGTTAAAAGCAATGTTTTGGTGAGGGTATCAAATTTGATACATTCTTATTGAAAGAAAAAGACGAACACGAGTGCAAAATTTACTTACAGTGTAGCTTTTTACATGGAAACTTCCTAATTTATTCATGAAACTGTGGTCAAACATATAATCAGCTTGAAGGCTTTCTAACTATTTTTATATATATTATTTTCTTCTTCCCTTTATTTGAAGAAAAAGTGATTGATTAAAATATTATGAAACTTATTATGCTAAAGAGAAATATAAAAATCCTACATCAGTTAAAACAACAATAATAATTACAATAGTCAAGCTATCGTAAGTATGATTTTAATAAAATACGAAAAAAAAAAATATATATACAAATTTACTCCTTCTTGGTGGCGTTTATGAGGCTGTCTTCACTTGCATAATTTTGAGAAAGTTAAAGTTTCACCTAATAATAACACTCCATCATACAATATTCGCTTAAAATTATTAAAAAAAAAAACAAGTCTAAATAACTGTATTTAGTTGTTTTGAATGATCAAATCTCTTTGAAATTAATTAAAGACCACAAAAATTAAAATTAACAATGCCAAAGTAACTCGGGTATAACAATGTTAAGTGAGTATAATCACCTAAATAATTTAAACAGGTTATACTTATTCGACAGTATTGCCAAATACTTTTCCTTCAAATAATTATCAACAATAGGTACACTGGATGCAATGCACTAGCAACAAAAGTCCATCACAAACAGAAAAACTACGACATTTCTAAGTTTATTTCATGCCTGGAAAACTCAGCCGGTTATATTACATTTGGTTCCTTTATTTCAATAAACAACAATTGTTTATTACCAACATAGTATCAAGTCGATTTTACATGCCATTTCAAAACTACTCATTGGTTTAATATAATTGCTGGTAGCAGCTTTTTTCGGCTGTTTCCCAATAAAAAGGAAATTTATTTTTAGAGATGAAGTATCTTTGCATGTAAGACAGACTCGAATTAAATTTTAAAGGCTAAAGTAATCTTCAAAAACGTCATAACTTGTCCTGGCGGGTTAAAAAAAAACATTGCAAGTAGCATCCTCACCGGATTGTTACAGGATTTTCACAGCACGGTCATCTTCGTAGTTTTACTATTCGTTATTTCTCACCATTGGTCATTTTACTTGTGTTTTAATTAGTATACCCTCAATATAAAACACATTAGAAAATCAAATATTGTAACCAATGATTCGAAAGAAATTAATGTTGAGATTTGCCTTGGTTTTCATTAGCCTTCATTCAAAACCCAAAAGTCTTCTTTACAATGAATTTTTTATCAGGTAGGATGCTCAAGTAGACATTTTAAAAGTCTTCCTGATGCGCATAGCTAGTACATAGTCTACTGTAAGTTTCTCTAAGGTTCACTATTAGAATATGTGGACCTGGAATTTGGAAAATTAACCTGGATCAAACACATGTCCCATCTCTGAGATTTTACTCTGCAAGATCAAAGTTATGCTAAATCCGGTCAGTTATTATAGGGTATACCACACTTGTGAAGTAAATATCCATTTCCAAAGTATTAGTGGTTGAAAAACTTTAGGTTTTTATGTTGTTACTCTTCATTGACAATAATATACCCAGAGTTAGTACAAAAAAAAAAGGAATACATCCAAGGAGAAATCGAGCGCATGTAAAAAGGAAGAGCAGAAAGAAACGAGCAAAAATAACCCTTATTTTCTTCAATTAACTAATTAATCAAAAGTCAAGTTCAGTAAATTATTAAGTTTATTTCTAACATGAATATCAATCTTGCGTATCAGAAAAGTTGATTATAAAAATCCTCACTGCATATTTTTAAAATCGAATTTACGCTTCAAAAGTCGGAGCATCAACTTGAGGACGAATACAGCAATAAGAAAAAGAGGGGGAGCTTATTCTCTCTCTTTTTTCTTTCCTCTTTCTCAATCTATCCTGTACTCATCTGAACTTGATTTTAGGAGATGGCAAGAAAAGGATCAATGTTTGGTGGCCTTCGTCAATTTGATGGGTACGCAAAGACATTAGACGATTTTCGTGTAAAGACCACCACTGGTGCGACTGGTGAGTAACCATAACAACGATAAGTAGAGTAGCTACTAAGATATTACTGAAGTCACACTTATTAGCGCATTGATCATCTTTACACTGATATGCTCAGAACTTCAAGCATACAATACACCTACGTGGAGACCAAGTCTTGTTGTGGATAAGAGCAGAAAGTATAAGCTACCAATTAATTTTGATATTACGCTTCATCAAATGCCTTGTCATAGTAAGTAATGCACGCACAAGATGGAATGATGATAACTTGCTAATAGAAAATAGTGTTGAGTGTTGATGTTACAGATGATAGTGGGGAGCATTCAATTGCTGGTTTTGAACAAGGTGTTGTTAAAACCAGACTTGATTTACAGGGCAAGTCTATAGAAGTGGGTGAAACAGTGAGTAAGTAGCGGATTTATGTGTGTATTGCATGTGCATGATTGTTTACACCATTTATTATGAAGAATTGGGTGATGATACTAAGGATGCATCCAAGGCATTGGCCACCAAAGAAGAATGTGGAAGTTGTTATGGCGCAAAGCCATTACGTGAAGATGGGTGCTGCCATACGTGCCAAGATGTGCGTGAAGCATATGTGCGAATGAATTGGGGAAAAGTGGATGTGAAGAATGTAGACCAATGTGTACGAGAAGGATGGTTAGACAAGTTTGAAAACCAAGTAGAAGAAGGATGCAACATCAAAGGCAAATTGATGGTTAACAAAGTAAGAGGAAGCTTACGCATCGCGCCAGCCAATATTTTCTTATCATCCGTCATGACGTTTGAAGATCTACGACAATTTCTCCTTAACCCTGTAGACGAAGAGTCGTTTAATTTAAGTCACACTATTCACAAATTAAAATTCGGTCCTGATACTGCTAATGAGCCAAAGGCCATCTCAGCTGTCACTAATGTATTGGGTGAAACGGAAAAACAGACAACTCAAGGTGATCTATCTTTATATCAAGGTGTATTTATTCTCTCTAATTTTAAATACGCTAGGTGGCATGATCTATCAATACTTTTTAAAGATTGTTTCTACCGAATTACAGCCTCTAATCGATATCCCAACATTAACAAACCAGTATTCAGTTACGCAAAGTGAAAGAAAGTCTCAGCCAAATACTGATAAAAAACCAGGTGTTTTCTTTCAGCTGGATATTTCACCCATGCACATCATTTATCGCGAGAGTAGAGTCTCGTTTACAAGCTTTTTTACGGGTGTTTTGGCAATTGTTGGTGGTATTTTTACTGTTGCAGGTTTGGTGGATCGAGTTGTTTATAGTGCTGAAAGAGCTTATAAAAGAAAGGTGCAGATCGGCAAGACATTATAAAGCACGTGGAATGAAACACGTAAAACAATATGATATCTCACATCACACACACAAAATAAACAATCTAAAAGCATAATAAGGGGAACTTTTACTATTCTTTCTCCTTTCTTTCCTTTTCTTTTTTTTCTGTAAATGAAACTAAAGCCGCTATTCTTCTTTGGTGCCTTAAGTGTAGCAAATGCCTTGGAAATTAAAACATTTTGTAAATGTTTCTGTGGTTCAAACTCAACCGTATTCGAACTCTCCTTAAGAGACCCAAAACCTTGCTCCAACTGTACCAAACAATTCTGCTTAGATAATGTAAAGGATGGTCTCTGCAGTGGAATCGCAGACGAAACGTGTCCGAGCAATGACTTTAAAACTGCATGTTTTGGTAATTGTATTAAAATGACAACGGGCTTGTCCTGTAAATAGCTAATGTAGCACTCAATAGCAAGGGATTCTTATAAAGATGAGATTATTGTCAGGACCTTTCTCATTGCAACGTTTGGTCTTATTGTTTATGCAGCCATAAAGCCATTTA
This sequence comes from Backusella westeae, assembly GCA_024140375.1. Classification (NCBI taxonomy): domain Eukaryota; kingdom Fungi; phylum Mucoromycota; class Mucoromycetes; order Mucorales; family Backusellaceae; genus Backusella; species Backusella westeae. The sequence goes on along the minus strand of VCJG01001617.1, from coordinate 15,232 downwards.
TAATCAAGTTTAATCAGGTAGTTTTGCTTTTATTTATTTTGTTTGGTGCTATACATTTCATTACATAATATCTAAAGAATCATTCTCCAGGCGCAAAGAACAACAGAATACTCAAGTGTATCAAGTGAAGAAACGTAAGTCTTTAGTGTTTAAGCTACATAACTGTACATGTCCTTTTGGTTTTCAACACGTTCAATGTATTCCTTTTCCTATTGTTTCCAATGTAAAAAAAAAGAGTATTTCAATAAACAAATGTTCCCATGCGCATACATACAATATATGGGACTTACCAATAAAATATCAATACACTTCTTGATGGCAGGAACGCGAGGTTTGAAGCGTGATTGTAATTGGGTAATCACTTCCTCAATGAGTACCATATGCTTCATCACCTTGCGTGTCTTCATGATTCTGACAATAGCGGCCTGCATCAAATACATTCTATCCTCTTCGACGACCTTGTGTGTCTCCTCGGATTCAGCCTTTTGTTCAGTCTTCATCTGCAAGTTCAGGTTGATCTTGATCTTCTTGCTCTTAAAGTCTTTGTTCAATACATAGCGCGAATTAGCATCACCAACATTGGCACCGTCTTGGAGAAGGAGTACTTTAGCCTTGACGAGAATACCAAGGGCGTGGTTCATGGTATCTGTAGTCAAGGCTGTATTCTTGCTCAAGTCTTCATAAGTGTAACTCTCGGAAGTGTTGTATTGGAGCAAAAGTGCCATTTGATAGGTTGAGACAGCGAATGTGTATCTGACCTTGTTTGATTTAAGGTAGTTTTCTTTGAGTTCGGCTTTGGACAATTGGAAGAGCCAGTTGAGCTTACGACCAGAGTGCTTGTTTTGGTAGAACTTTACGAAACGATCATAAATCTTGACAACATCATCTGGTATATTAAATGTAATATTTGGAGATGACAATGGCCATGATCCGGCGGTAAGGACGAGGACATTAAAGTCAGCTACATGATGAACACAAGAACAAAGGTAAGATTACACCAATTATAGAAAACAACCATATTTATGCTTACCACCACCATTTGAGCTTGAGCCGTCAGCACTCTGCTTTACCATTTCCTTGAACGAATCGTTTAGTTCCTTACTAAGTGACATATCGGTAAGCATACGTTGGAGCTTTGAGGTGTACTCGAAACCACAAGCTTCCTTCAACTTGGAGATCATGACGCCTTCTGTGTCCTCTGAACTGGATGAGCTATTGACAAGACGCTTGGCAAGCATCTTTGAATAGAATTTTTGAAACACATCCTTATCCTCGACGTACTTAAACACAGTCATGACACCATTCATCACATTTTCCAATTCTTCTTCTTCAGGATTCTTTGCACTCTTCTTCAATAGCTGATCACAGAAACGAGCCAATAATTCAGGCGACTTTGAAGAGACGCCATTACAAACCTTGTTGCGGTTCACAAACTCACCGCAAGCCTTATCCAAAGCAGCAATAAAACCAGAATCATCATTGAAAGCACATTGCACAAGGTCATTATACTTTTTGTGAACCTCCAATAATGTATCAACATAGTTCTTGGGATCAACTGTTTCAGCTTGAGCAACGCGCTCGACCGCGCTTAAACCTTCTCTCTTGACATGTTCTTCGAATTTGACGCGTAATGGGTTCAAGCCATCGGGAATACGCGAAAGCAAAGAGTACATACGAAGAAGATCTATAATAGCAATCATTATTAGCTATTGTTGTAAGTACATGTATGCAAAATACAAGGTTACCATCTTGTTTGTCTCCATCGAGCAAGCCTTGGAAGCCATCCCAGAGGTTCTCTTCCTGGCATCTGACCAATACATTTTCACAAGTAGGAATAAGGGTCTTGTTTGTTGAGGGATGAAGATAGATTTGAATACGATTCTCCTCTTCGTTTAATCTAGCCTCTGCCTTCTTCATGTAATCGGGAATGCTGTTTTCACTGACAAACTTTTCAGATTCTGTTCTGTAATACACGTCGGTATCCTTGATGAATTCCTTTTCGAAATAGTCTCTATAGATATCCAAGTTGGATTTTGTTGAGTCATTACGATCAAGACCAAGAGAAACTAAAGTATAATGCATCGTTTAGTAGTTGTTTAAGTCATATATTTCTTCTCTCTCTCTCTCTCTCTCTCTCTCTCTCTTACCTAATGAATCAACTACATTTTTGATAAGACCAGTTTCGATAGTTTCACCGTTTCTTTCCTTTTGTACCATCTTCAAAACAGCGTGAATCACGTTGTGGTGAACATACTCAAACATGTGCTTCTTCCAGCTAACAAGTGTAAGCTATATAGATAGATATGCTAAGTAACACGCTCCTTCATAGAATAAAAGAAAAATATAAACTTACGGTGAAGATATCGTAAATATCACTCTTTCTGTCTTCATCAATTTCGCGCTTAACCCAATAGCGATTAAGATACATAAAGATGTTGTTTACTACTCTTGCTGCGGTTGTGTATTTGACCCATTGTCTGGTATAGTACTGTAATAAAGCCTCATCCATGTACTGCTCTGATTCCTTTCTAATATCCCTCAAATGGTTTCTTAGATACTCGCTCAAGTGCTCGTATAAATCACCGCCAACTAAAGGAGGTGCTGCGTCTGTTTTGATTGATTGAATGAATGAATGAATGAAAATATTATTATTTGAGTAAAGGGAGGAAAGAAAGTGTCGTATTATGTGAATAAAAAGAAAACCACTTACGTCTTCTGCCATTCTGGCTATTCAAACCAACAGCATGTGGGGGACCAGAGTCACTTTTTGCGCAGTAGTTATGGACAGCACTAAGTGTATGGATAAAAATAAAGATTATTAAAGTGAATAAGCTAAAAATAATAACAAAACAAACCTGTAAAGAAGGGCATAACGAGTTCGATCGAGACCTTCCTCAAATCGCTTCATAATCTGGTCAAGACCACCTTCCAAGAAATTCCAGGTGTCATTGAAAGTCGCATTCGGCAATTGCTGTGCAGTATTCATTCTTCTTTTCCTTTTTGTTTTGATAAAAAATAAAATAAGCAAAAGTTTTTTAATAAGAAAAAGAAAGGGAAAAACACCTGAAAAAGAAAAGAACAAGACAAAAATAACAAAATAAACAAAAAATAAGAGAAAAGATGAATGGAATACCAAAGACAAATGAAATTCTGTCGGTATTACAAATTAATTTGGTATTTTATCATCAAGGCCAAGCCTTAATCAATTTTATGTCTATCTTTTCATTATAAAAATATACAAGAGTCTACCAATTGTACATTTCAACAGCGGACGCTGTCCTATCGAGGTTACTTGGAAAGCATCTGCATAAATAGTGTCAAGTACAAGATCGAATGCTTATATTGCTAGTCACAGAGTAGTAAGCTCAAGTTATTTGAATGTTGTAAATGTTGTCACGATAGAACAGCACTCATTCTATGTTTATACAGGCTGTATCTATGCTTCACAAAAATAAAGGAATAACAGGAATAGACGGTTCTTTGATTTCATTATATATATATATATTTGTTATGGTGAGAAGAGGTTTTCACATGCAGCAGGCTTACCAAAAAAGGGCGTTTGATTAATGATCCCACAGGCGCAGTTTACGTGTAAAGGGGTACGTGGAGGTAATGCAAAAATATAATCACAAAGGTAGAATAGGACAAGGTTTGATAGTTAAGTATTTCAACAAAACCTTGCTCACTTGAATGCAGTAATAATACAAGGTGAAATATCAACACTAAGTTATAATTGAAGGGAAACGATGAGATTCTCACAGACATGGTGGTCATTGGAGTAATTGTTTTCCCTTTTTTTTCAAGAAAAAAAAATAGAGAATGCATGATAGATACAATAAACTCCATTCGTCCACTCTTATTAAAACTCTTATTAGAAAGAAAGAAAGAAAGACCATTGTTCCTGGAAACATGTCACTCTCTTGCAACTTAGGAATAGATCATTTAAATTTCTTTTTAACGCGGCGCTAAAAAACCCATTTCCCAAATTGGATGTGACTTTGATGGATAATCTAAAGGTAAATCTCATCTGTTTTTTTTTGTTCTTTTATATATAAATGCGAAAATAGAATCTAAATACAAAGTTTTTCTTTTCTTCCTCTTCTTCTTTTGAATTTTGTTTACAACCTCCTCCCCCCCCCTACTCTCTTCATTATGCTTTTATCACTTTCTAGAGTAAACATCAAGAGAAGCGTTCCTCTCGCATCTTTATCCACTGTTCGCTATCGCCGATCTTACGCCAGTGAATCTACTGACACTCAAAACTTGATTGAGAAAATTGTACAGAAATATGCAGTAGATTTGCCTCAAGGTGTCAAAGTAAAGAGTGGTGACTATGTTACCATTAGACCTCACCATGTTTTGACTCACGATAACACTGGTGCTGTTATTCCAAAGTAAGTAAATATCAAAACTCTTATTTAATCCATGTGTTCTCATTTTTTTTTCTCTCTCTTAAATAGGTTCAAATCTATCGGTGCTACAAAGATCCACAATCCTAAACAACCTGTATATGCTTTGGATCACGATGTACAAAACAAAACCGACAAGAATTTACAAAAATATGCCAAAATTGAGGCATGGGGTAAAGAAAAGGGTGTTGATTTCTATCCTGCTGGTCGCGGTATCGGTCACCAAGTTATGATTGAAGAAGGTTATGCTTTCCCCAATACATTGACTGTCGCCTCCGACTCTCACTCCAACATGTATGGTGGTATTGGTGCATTAGGTACACCCATTGTTCGTACAGATGCTGCTGCCATCTGGGCCACTGGTCGTACCTGGTGGCAGATTCCTCCTGTTGTCAAGGTCGAGCTCCAAGGTAAGCTCCCTGCTGGTGTTACAGGTAAAGATGTCATCATCACCTTGTGTGGTTTGTTCAACAAGGATCAGGTGTTGAATACTGCCATTGAATTTCATGGTGAAGAGGCACTCAAGGGTATTTCAGTGGAGGATCGTTTGGCTATTTCAAACATGACTACTGAGTGGGGTGCCTTGGCTGGTGTATTCCCTGTTGATCAGGCCACCATTGATTTCCTTCGTAAGCGTCAGAGACGTATTGATCTTACTCACTTTGAAAACAAAAACTTGCCCATCCCTGCTAAAGGTGAGAAATTCGTTCATCCTCGTATCAACGATGAAACCATTCAGGCTTTGATTGATAACCCTGTCAAGCCCTCTCCCAATGCCACTTATGCCAAGACCCTCACTCTTGATTTGTCTACTTTGTCCCCTCATGTTTCCGGACCCAATTCCGTCAAGGTCGCTAATGCTTTAACTGATCTCGAGAAGCAGGATATTAAGATCAACAAAGCTTATTTGGTATCTTGTGTAAACTCTCGTGCCAGCGATCTTAAGCAAGCTGCTGAAGTATTGAAGGGTAAGAAGATCAAGGAAGGTGTAGAGTTTTATGTTGCCGCTGCTAGTTCAGAGGTACAAAAGGAGGCTGAAGAAGCAGGTGATTGGAAAACATTGATTGATGCCGGTGCAAAGGTATTACCTGCTGGTTGTGGTCCTTGTGTTGGTTTGGGTACAGGTCTTTTGAAGGATGGTGAAGTTGGTATTTCTGCTACAAACCGTAACTTCAAGGGTCGCATGGGTTCACCAAGTGCCCTCGCCTACTTGGCTTCTCCTTCCGTCGTTGCTGCATCTGCTCTTTCTGGAAAGATCTCTGGTCCTGCAAATGAAACTTACAGTGAAGCCAAGCCCGAATTTAGCATCACCACACAGCCCAAGGTTGAAGATAGCTCTGCTGAAAACGCTGGCCCTGCTGAAGTCCTTCCCAACTTCCCTTCTGTCATCAAGGGTGAGCTTTTGTTCTGTCCTGCTGATAACCTCAACACCGATGGTATTTACCCCGGTAAATATACATACAATGATGATATGACTGCTGATGACATGCGCAAGGTTGTTATGGAAAACTACGATCCCAACTTTGTTAATGTTGTAAAGGGTGGTGATGTACTTGTTGGTGGCTTTAACTTTGGTACTGGTTCTTCTCGTGAACAAGCTGCTACTGCCATCAAGTCTCGTGATATTCAAATCATGGTTGCTGGTTCTTACTCGGATATCTTTAAGCGTAACTCTGTTAACAATGCTCTCTTGTTGATCGAATCTCCTGAACTTGTTGAAGACCTCAAGTGCCAAGTTGGTACTGCCGATTTGACAAAGCGTACTGGTTGGAACGTCGAAATCCATGTCGCTGAAGGAAAGGTAAATGTCCGCAAGGACAACGGTGAAGAGAAATTATACAAAGTTGGCGCTCTTGGTAAGAGTGTCCAAGAAATCTGGTTAGCAAATGGTTTAGAAGGCTGGGTCAAGGAAAGACTTTAAGTGTTTTTCTTTCTATTTTTTTGTTTTTTCGTTATTGTTATTATTAAAACTTATTTCCCTTTTGTACATCGCTCCTTATTTTTTTCCTCCCTTGGATATCATCTTTTTCCACAAAAAAGAAAAAGAAAATTATGATACTAGAATATAACCAAATAAAAAAAAAGTACCTATTTTATTTATCCTGAATTATATGGATCCTAAAATATCTGTGATTTTAGAAGGAAGAGAAGGCAACAAAATCAATTAAAAGTTGCTTCAGGTAGCTAACCATTTTTGAACATTTAGTATAAGCGAAAAAATACACTCATGATGCTATCCCCCCTATCAAAGAAGGTGAATGAATAACCCGTTTTTAATGGCGTCATGACAGTCATGTATTATTAATGGAAAATGGTTTTAATAATTAGAAAAACTTGGTAAAAAGAGGCTTTAATGTAGTAGTAAATAAAGAAAAATGAAAAACAGGGAGTTTGTGCATGTTTTTAAACTAACATTTGCATCATCAGGTATAAAGAAAAGTTAATCACGAACGTTCAGCAAAATACACTATTACTACAATGAAATATGTTAAAGAAAGCAAGATATTTTTATTGATTGGCTTCATCTACGTGAATGCCAAACAAGTTATCATGTCTTTTTTTTTATTTCGTTAAAAGGAATAAATGAAAAGCCGCTTTTGGTTGATTAGTTTTTGCTAAATTGTGTCACTATTTATTGTTTTTGTTGTATTGG
>VCJG01001611.1:5118-26706 GCA_024140375.1 Backusella westeae | reverse complement strand
TTTTTTTTTTTTTTTTTTTTTTTTTTTTTTTTTTTTTTTTGCATTGAATATTAATAACTTACCAGCAAGACTTGCAGCAATAGTATACTGCCCAAAAAGAAACATCATTGGCTTGTATTCAGGGAATACCCATTCAGGTGCATTTACATTGATAAATACGCCATTTGGTTTTAATGTTGGAATGAATGCCTCCCCTAAGATATCAAATTTGTTATTCATAATAAATTAAATAAATAAAGTATGTTACTTACATGTGAAGTCTCTACCGTTACCAGTACAAAGAAGATGTGTGAGCGTTCTTTTATTATTTTTCATTTGCTCTTCATCACTTGTATTTATGTAGTCATCAGCACCGAGTTCAAGGGCGATATCCCGCTTTTTATCACTATGCGACATGGCAACGACTTTAGCACCAAGTGCCTTGGCAAACATAACGGCAAAGTGTCCAAGACCGCCCATGCCCAAAATTCCGACAACGCTATCTGTTCCAACATTCCATTTTTTCAAAGGAGCATAAGTAGTAGCACCAGCACAGAGAAATGTACATGCATTTTCATTGGTAATACCATCAGGAATTTTTACCACAAAGTGTTTGTTTCCCCTTTAAGATTTACAAGGTTAGAAACAAGTATAGAAAGACAAGCGCTTTGCACCCTATTACCTCCATTTATCTGCATAGCCACCGTATGTCTTGTCTCCATTTGGCCAAAAATCATTAAACGTTCCAACATAACCATAGTCACAAAGATTAGAGATGCCAGTGTTACAAGGTTCACAATTACCACATGCATATGCTATAGGCCCCATACCAGCTCTATCGCCCACCTTGACTTTAGTTACGTTTTTACCAACACGCGTAACAATACCAGTAATTTCATGTCCAACAACCACAGGGTAGTGAGATGGGTACCTAAAGGAGTATTATGGTGAGTCTTTTTTTGTTTTTTGTAGGAATAATAAATTAATTTCATTATGAAAGTCGTGCGGCGCAATGAGAGGTGTGCTTATTTTGTTCTATTTCATTAACATAAAATAAATCGCATAATTACCATCCAGAGTCGATGTTATGTACATCAGATCCACACATACCGCAGTCTGTGATCTGGATTTCGACATCATCCTCATCCCAGGTTTTCAATGGAAGTTCAGTGAGAACAAGAGGTTGTTCTAGATCAGATAATTGAGCATAGTGTATTATTTTCATGCAAATAATGGAATTTTACCTTTGCCAAAAGCAGCCCATCCTTTAAAAGTATCCGTCATTTTATAGCAGTATGTTAATTGAGTTGATTCAATTAATAATAGAAAACGTATAATGATTTTTTTTTCAAGTTATATTTGACAGCTCTTTTTATACTTTATTCAATATTTGTACGTATTAAGCAATACTGTTACTTTCAAGCAGAAAGCATGATGTTGTACACCAACTTCTTTTCATGTAGTAAATTGTACCACCTTAAACTCAGATTTACTCCTGTTTTTTGATTTTTTTGAAGAGCTCTTTTGTTGATAAGACCACCATTTCTTTTGCTTTTGCCCAAAGAAAAATATGTATATTTTTACTATTAAATGCGTAATCACTCTTCGATACAATTATTAACTATTCATAAGAACAAGTATTTGCAAACTTATATTCAAAGCTCCCTTAATTAAAATTAAGGGGTAAATGGTAAAGTTTACGGGAAACATGGGCGAACAGACTGGTGAGCTAGTGGACTGGATGGTTGATGGGTTGTTGTGTGCACTGAACTTTTTCCTTTTGTAGAAATATACGCCACCTTTACTTGATAAACAACTTCAAAAAAAGAGAGGCCCATGTCAGCCCCCTATACTGCCAGACCACGTTAAATAAAGGGTATTTACTATTAAGTAGAATTTTTATTTATTTATAGCAAAGTTTACAGAAATAAACATCAACAAACTTGTTTTAAACGAGCTGTTTGTAATTAGCGCATACTAGAAACTTGGTCACTAAATGAAAGCTACAGCTTTTGTATTGAAGAGCCACAGCTTTGATTTTAAGGATCTGGAGTTAAAAATATAATGTAATACGAGGAAGCTCATTGGTGTGTTTTTACATGCTCAATTAACATCAAACACCAACTGTCTTTCAGCAATGGTTAAATGTAACGATATTTTCGATACAACTTGGATTAAAAAATCCTTTATGGCTAAGGGTTTATCTTGATTATTTAGATGCTGATAAAAGCAATATTACTTAACTTGAAGGATTAAGTTGTTATTGATACCAAAGGTTAGAAACTTTAAAACAACAACAACGATAAAAAAACCTTAAGACAGAATAAGTAAAGATTATTTGTTCTTATTTTGAACTATTCTCTTTTTTGATTATTTTGTAGTACAGATAGCCCTCCTTACCAACAGGATCATGCTTGGTATGAGCTTGAGGTTTCATTTTCTCGCTTCACAACATAAAATAATCCCTCTTGCAAAGGCTAGTAAAATGAAATAAGTAAAGGATGTAAGTATAAAATACATGGTAGATCACCACCGCCAGATTATATGTGCATTGATATAGAAATGGAGGCATTTATTTGTTGATTGCAGTTTTACAGAAATCTATTCACATGATGTCACCCGTCACAGCAATTTTGTTACGCTTATTTCGAGAATGGTTAAAAGGTTTACACAACGCTGTTTGGAAGATGGATACATGAATGAAATGGGAACTGTCATTTTCCTTTTTTTTTTTTATGAAGTATTTAACAAGAAATCTACACCGTTTCTTGGAGCTTCGACTGGATTAAAGTGGAGTTCCTATTTTACTGGAATAGCTGACCGTCATGTTTTTTTAGTTTAAATGTGATATCTTTTACTCCTGGGAATGACATGATCTTGTGACCAAATCTGCACTCAAAATGATAACATTATGCGATTTATTACCATTTTTTCGTAAGATATCCATAAACGTTTGTATGTTTACCCAATTAATTAAATCTAAAACTTACAAACAAACATGACTTCGCCTTTAAAAAACATACTATTGAATTTTTTAGATTGCATTTAAGTGTAACAAGTTGTTTTGTCATACAAATATGTGAATGCTGATAACTTTATGCACAGAATGTACGTACTTCCACTTCATCATTTGTTATAAACTTGGCATAAAAGAATAAAAAGATAACACTCTGAATTTGGGATTTCTTCTTTTTTTTTTTATTACTTCTGGAATTTTAAGAAAGGACATAATGAAATCAACTACCTTATATCTTTGACACTTTTTTATAGTCTCAAAGCGCTTCAACCGTTTTTCTAGGAGTCAGTGAATGGTACTATAGTAATGTGATGCATAGCGAAAATTAATTAATGTCGTTATTAATTACTTATTCCATCATGGTTAAACTACCATAATATCATAACGTTTTGGCATTCCTTGTATTTTTTTATCGATGCCAAAGATGGGCCGTTGGTAGAAAATGGGTGCCTTATCAAAATAAAGTAGTGTCAAACACCAGTAACTCCTGAAATATAGAATACAAGAATATTGAGAAACTTCCTAACTTGACTTGTTTATAAAAAACAGTACTCCATATCATTTTAAAGTAAAAACCCATTTGTTTAGAATGGGATTAGACTTTTTTTTTTAATCAAATTAAATTAAAGAGCAGTGGCTTTCCTAACTTTTGAACATGGAGATGTAGGTAAAAATGTATAGTAATCTATATGATACAGCATTCCAAGAATAATAATAACAATAATAATAATACTAACGTTTTGTACCATATTGTATCGTTACATTTGTAAATAACTTTATTATTCATTTTTTTATATAAGAAAGTTATAATAGCAATCAACTAATTTTTGAAATCTGCATTTGTAAAATGGAATATAGGCAAACCAGGTTAGTGGCAATCACTCTGAAGAGATATTTAAACTTTTTAGTTGACGAGTTTGACAAGACTGTGTGAATAGAACAAAGAATTCAAGGTCAACATTTTAATATTAGTTTTGGTATGAGAATCCATACTTCCTCAGGACGTTGATTGGTAATTTATTAGAGCTTAAAATCGAGATCCATAAATGGATAAACTATTTAATTCTTAAATGTTTCAAACTGTCAAATCTTTGTCTGAAGATTATTTATATATGATTATCATTGCATATATTGAGTTTTCAACCAAATAGTTCGATTCGTATGTCTTGTTTATAGACAAAAATAAGAGTATAAAAAAAAGTGTTTGAAAAAATAGAGTTTTTTTTAAACGTATGGGCTTTTAAGCTTTAATAACGTCATTTACGCCCGTAGATTACACAAGCAATATAGAGTTATGCTTTTTGTAAAGGTCTAAACAAATAAACAATGGTGTCATGATATTGTCAAAATTTCAGTGATTTATCCCCTTTTTCAACCACATTATATAAACGACAATGATGATAATATGGATATTCAGAGTATCAAGTTTATTTAGTATGGATAAATCGTCAAACTGTTATCTGTATTCAAATAATGGATTACTGTATTTTTGATATGAACTCAGACCAATTATTATCCATTAATGATAATCATTTGTTTACTTTGTACACACATAAAGAAGGTTTTTAGCTTTACGTCATTGAGAACTAAGGACCAAAAAAAAACATAGATGCAAATTAATCCAACGCCTGTACATACAACTTTTTAGTAAAAAAATTTTTTTTTTCCTTTTTCTCTCTTGTTCGAAACATTTGTCTCTATTTTTTTTCAGAAAAAAAAAACATTTAACAAGAAGGAGAAAAATACGGAAATAGAAAAAGTATTGATAGATTCTCACGTGCATCTCACATATATACAATGCCACGGTTAATTATAAAATAAAATGGTTGGAGACATAATAAGGCTTTGTTGTACAAGGCTATTGTCAAGCTGTGTTTCAAAAGGTCTAAAGAGTAACTGATTAATCACGTCTTTACTTCCATGAACCCCATGACAAGTTTTTTTTCCCTGTGAATCCATATAATATAACGAATAAAAAATATTTTTTTTTTGGAATCAAGTCTTTCTCTTTTCTTCTTCTTATTTTCATTTTTTGTTGATTTTTTTTTTCTAAATGGCTACAGAACGATCCGGACTGTTAGATCGTCGCAGACCTAACCGTCCTACCTATCAAACAAACGATTCATTCTCAAGTCCACTTCCCTCCCCCACATTAGAACAAGCAGTATTCCCGAACATTAGTTCAAAAAACAAGGATTCTAAATTTAAATGGTTCAATAAACGTACCGGATACTATGATGAAGATCGACAGGATTTAGTGAAAGAAAGCACTGGTGTCAGAGTGTGGAATGAATCCTATTCCAGTATAGGTAATGACACACAAGAGAGAAACAGTATATATGAAGATTATTTATATATGTATATTGTAGATTTTATCCACGATAGAATCAAAGAGGGTATTAGAAAACGTAAAATTAGAGAAGTGCCAGGTTGGAGAGGTCATTGGTTAAAGCTCAATGATGCATCACAAGCATGGCTATTGGTGACGATCATTGGAGCTGTTGTTGCTGCATTTGCTTGGTTTATTGATGTCGTACAAGAATGGATGTCTGATCTGAAGATAGGTTATTGCACAACGAATTGGAGATTAAATAATAATTTTTGTTGTTGGGAGATTGAAGGTAATGAAAAAAAAAACTTGTTTTGAGACCTGTTTTTAAGACGTTAATAGGGCCCTGTGATGCCTGGAGAACTTGGCCAGAGGTGTTTGGTATTGAAGATGAAGATAAAGCTTATTACTCTGCCTTTGGCATGTATACATTATTTGGTGTAAGTAAACAAATCCTTAGCATTGTCCACAGAAAAAAAGAAACTGATTTTTTTTCTTTTTTACAGCTATTATTTTCGTTTGTTTCCGTCGTATTAGTCAAGTACACTGGTGAGAAAATATCTGTCAGAACACCATCCAAAACCGACCCCTTTCCCAAAGTATCTTCAGCATCCTCCATCCACTCGAATTTTACACGCGATGATGTAAATAAATATGAAACGATCGATAGTCCTCAATACGAAACGAAAACTGCGTACTATAGTGCGGGATCAGGTATTCCCGAAGTTAAGGTTATCTTGGGTGGCTTTGTAATAAAGGGGTTTTTGGGTATCAAAACACTTCTTGTCAAGAGCGTTGGCAACGTAATGTATTGCATATTTATTTATATATACTACATTGTCTAATATAAATTATTAGATTTTTTCAACGTCTGCTGGTCTTACCGTGGGTAAAGAAGGCCCCTTCGTACACTTGGCTTGTTCTGCTGGAAATATCGCTTGCCGTTTGTTTCCAAAATTTAATAAAAATGAAAGTAGGTTGACTTTGCTGTTATTTATAAAAAATGATAAACTCATTCTTTGTTTTTCAGGTAAAAGACGAGAAATTTTGTCCGCATCCGCTGCTGCTGGTGTAGCTGTCGCATTCGGCGCACCCATCGGAGGCGTTTTGTTTAGTTTAGAAGAAGTTAGTTACTATTTCCCAATGAAGACAATGATCCGAAGTTACTGCTGTGCTATGGTGGCTGCTGTAGTTCTCAAGGTATTTTTTTATATATATTTTTCTAAAAAAAAGCATCATCTCACATATTTTCTTTTACTAGATCACTGATCCATTTGGAACCGGTAAGATTGTGTTGTTTCAAGTACACTATGATAAAGATTATCATTTGTTTGAAATGGTACCAATGATATTTTGTGGTGCATGCGCGGTAAGCACACCTTTTTCTTTTCTTTCTTTCTGAAACTAACTTGCTCATTCTAGGGCTTCTTTGGTGCTTTTGTAGCCTATTTCAATATTAAATTCCAGTATGTCAGAAAGAACACTTTCCTGAGCCGCTATCCTATTACTGAAGTATTGGGAATTATGTTGATAACTGCAATTGTCAACTATTGGAATCCATTCACGCGGTAAGCTTTTTTTTTTTTTGTATATTGCATCATTCTCATTTGTTTTTGTGTTTAGAATGAGTCTTAATGAATTTGTTGCAAATCTGTTCTCCGAGTGTTCACCAACCGATAATAACGGTGGACTTTGTGCGTAAGTATATCGACTTGGATATATGATTTATTTACAGAAAATTAATGGTTTATGTAGGCTTTCTGTCGGAGAAATACCAAATCTACTTTATTTGCTTCTAACAGCACTTGTTATCAAGCTTGGACTCACCATCATTACTTTTGGTTGTCCAGTTCCTGGAGGTATCTTTTTGCCTGGTCTTATTGTAGGAGCAATTATAGGAAGAATCACTGGGCTTATCACGCAATATATGACTCTAAGCTACCCAAATCTGTGGCCTTTTACTGCATGTGCAGATGATCTTATGACACGTGGAGAATGTGTCATTCCGGGTGTTTATGCTATGGTAGGAGCAGCTGCTAGTTTGGCAGGTGTTACTAGAACAACAGGTAAGCGTTTTCATGTTTTTTCCAATACCAAATTACTATTCTAACAATAAAAAAATAGTCTCATTGGTAGTCATCATGTTTGAATTAACATACTCTCTCACTTATGCACTGGTAAGTATCTTATTATTATTTGTATTGCCACTTTATGACATCCAGTTTTTGTCTAATCATTATTTTTCTTGTTATTAATAGCCAATTATGATTTCAGTTATGGTTGCCAAATGGGTAGCTGATGCCATGTATGTCGAAGGAATCTACGATCTATTGATTGAGTTGAAAAATTTGCCCTATTTGGAAGCAAAACGAGAATACGTACATACAAGTACCATTCTAAATATAACAGAGTACCTGTCTACAATCGATTTGGAAGAACCTATCACTGTCGGAAAGTTGAAGCATAAGCTTGCTGTCATCTCTGCTTTAGGCTATGCCGACGATGGTGGTTTCCCCATTCTCAGTGATGGTGATACACTAGCGGGTTACATTGCAACAAGCGAATTGATTCATGGTCTTGAGCAACTGGAAAACGCCGTCAAACCCACCTTGAATGAGAGGGAAATAAACGCTATTCCCTGCTACTTTAGACCGTTTGTCCAAAGCAATCCAACTAATCCCAATATCCCTCCACTGGTTGAAGATCTGTTGGCTAATCCAGTAGAGCAGCAGCAAGAAGAAGCACCAGAAACAAACCAACCATTGAACGACTTTTCACAATACATTGATCACGTAAGTTTTTGAATGATATAAATACTTATGCTTTTTATTTACCTTTTTACTTTGTTATATAGGCACCTATCGTTATAAATCAACATTCATCCATCACACTATTAATGGACATGTTTACAAAGCTGGGAGCAAGATACCTATGTGTTACCCATTCTGACGGACGATACCTAGGCATTATTCATAAAAGAAGACTGCTGGCATACTTGAAAGAGCTAGATGAAGAAGAATAAAAGCATAGAATATCCTGATTTTTTTATTATTATTAAAATAAACATTGTATTTTTTTGTCATCTCTTGGATATCATATGTGATCACAATTTCAAGTATTGTTGTCAGTTTACTTTGGTAGACATAATAAGAGCCCTTGTACTCATCATAATGAGTCAGGTGCTGTTATTTGATTTATTTCTTTCAACATTGAATCGAGATATATCCTTTCCATGTTGAGGTTATATATTGACTTAATTATCATTGGCCAAACACAAGATATGATACACGTGATTATTGTTGTCTGTAAAAAAAAAACAGAGAGAAGCAAAGAAAAAAAAACAACGACCTTCTTCAAGCTGCTTCTGTTCATGTATGATTTTATGGAATATTGTTTACGATGCTTTTACAAGTCATCGCAATGGAATGAAGAAAATCAATACTCAAACTTATGCTCATGGTCTCGGTCGCTGCTTGATTTTCATACACCACGAGGGCTCTCGCTAGTATTATCCAAGTTACCAACTCCTCAGTTTAAGCCCTCGTATACGCTAAATGCACTCCCAACACTTAACGGAAGTATAGGCTATCTCTATACTTCAAGACCGCTCGACATTGGTACAAGTGCAACTGTTGATTTTCAAGACATGGTTGATCGTTTTCGCTTTGTGCATGCCATAAAGAAGGAACAATGTAAGCTCCATTTTTACGTATAAAGGTACAATTCATTGATGTATATATAAAGTATACCCTGATTATCTGCTCTATGGTCGCATGTCCTTTCCTGGAGCTAGACTAGAGGGCATGTATGTTCATCGCATAAGCAAGCATGCACAGTATTTGATTACAGCGGTGAATAGCCCAAGGGTCTATGCCACACCACAGATAGCGATGCAGTTACAATACGATGTTGGGAAATGGTGTTCTGAATGTTCTTATACGTCTGATGATGGATTGCTTGGAGTAAGAACACTTTACAACGTTGGACAACCCTTATCGACAGGCCAATGGTCAGCTGGTACTGAAGTATATTATGGCATATTAGATAAAAGTGGAGGATGTAAGTTGATAATGATATGATATGAATTATACATGCTGATTTCCACGGTGTTGTTGCAGTATCCCTTGGTTTTCGTTATCGTACACTTCCCGGTGCTTCTACGCAACCCATTAGCTTCACTTATGCTCTCAATCCTATTGTTGGACACATGTCAACAAGCTACGTCGCCCAAGTCTCACCCGAGCTTGTAATGTGTTCCCGATTTGATTTTAGTATCTACTCTTATGAAAGCGATCTTGCATTTGGATTGGAGTACAATGCTACAAACCAACCCAAACAACAACAACAAGTGGACAAGAACGACGTGGAGCAGTTTGAGGGATTGATCAAAGCAAGCTGGGGGTTCAGTAAAGGATTATCATTGATGTGGGAAGGTCGATTCAAAAACACACTTTTCAGCTTAGGATTAACAGCAGACTTAAAGAGCACCAATCCCATTCGTACTATTGGATTGGAAGTACAGTATTTTTCATAGAAAATGTATTATAATAATTTGTAAATTAACAGGAAATAGAAATATATATATCCAAGTCAATGTGCTGATATCCAATTTGATTAGTATTATTACTTTACTAACTAATCTTCATGTTGTTCATTTGTATGAAATATCGAAAAGAAGTGCGTTTAGACCAAGAAAAACCTGGGATTGAACAGTGGCTTTTTTTCTATATTTTTTTTGGTGACGTTGTTCGAATCATCAATGTCAGAGCTTGAATTTTTTTGTAATTTTTTTTTTCTTCCTTTCCTTCCCGCATTTGCCTCTGTATCTCACTGTATAAAAAATGTCTCATGCTGATTCACAAGTTGACCAGAATGTTGAAATCTGGAAGATGAGAAAGCTCATTAAGGGCTTGGAAGCTGCTAGAGGGTAAAACATAAAGATTAATAAATAGCGTAGCAACCAAGATCACTAACGCAAAAGTTATAAAGTAACGGTACATCCATGATTTCGCTTATTATTCGTAAGTATTTCTATTATTGGGTTGGTGGGTGACAGTGTACTGATAGTAGACTATAGCTCCTCGCTCCCAAATCTCCCAAGTCAGCAGCATGTTGGTTGGTGAACAGGGAACCGCCTCCAACATCAAGTCTCGTGTCAACAGATTGTCTGTGTTGTCTGCTATTACTTCTACCCTTCAGCGTTTGAAGCTTTATACTCGTGTACCACCCAACGGTTTGGTGGTCTATTGTGGTACCATTGTTACTGACGAAGGAAAGGAAAAGAAGGTCAATATTGATTTTGAACCCCACAAGCCCATCAATACCTCTCTTTACCTTTGTGACAACAAGTTCCACACAGAGGCATTGTCCGAATTGCTCGAGTCGGATACCAAGTTTGGTTTCATCATCATGGACGGTAACGGTACCTTGTTTGGTACTTTGGCAGGTAACACTCGTGACGTTGTTCACAAGTTCCAAGTAGATTTGCCAAAGAAGCACGGTCGTGGTGGTCAGTCCGCTGTTCGTTTCTCCCGTCTTCGTGAGGAAGCCAGACGTAATTACCTTCGTAAGGTTGCAGAATTAGCAGTCACCCACTTCATTACAAACGATAAGGTCAATGTTGCCGGTCTTATTCTTGCTGGTTCTGCCGATCTCAAGACTGAATTGTCTCTTTCCGAACTGTTTGATCAGCGTTTACAGGCAAAGGTGATTAAGATTGTAGATGTTTCTTACGGTGGCGAAAACGGTTTCAACCAAGCCATTGATCTTTCAGCTGAATCACTCTCCAACTTGAAGTTTGTCCAGGAAAAGAAGTTGATTGGTTCTTATTTCGATGAAATTTCTCAAGATACCGGCAAGTATTGTTTCGGTATTGACGATACTTTAAAGGCATTGGAAATGGGTGCTGTTCAGAATTTGATTGTTTGGGAAAACTTGGAAACGCAACGTTATGTCCTTCGCGATGCCACTGGTACCGAACACATTGTTTATCCCAACGCAGAGGAGGAAAAGACCAAGTCTTTCCTTGTAGATAACTCGGAACTCGCCACAGCCAACTCTGAAATGGAAGTCATCGAAGTCAAGCCCTTGTTGGAGTGGTTTGCTGAGAAATACCAAGATTTTGGTGCCACTTTGGAATTCATCACCAACAAGTCACAGGAAGGTGCACAGTTTTGTAAAGGTTTTGGTGGTATTGGTGGCTTACTCAGATACCGTGTCAACTTTGAGCAGCTTAATTATGATTCTGATGAGTTCTACTCTGACGATGACTTTTAATCTATAAAAATGTACACAGTTATTTTCAGCTAAAAAAAAAGAAAATTATTATTATATAATAAAAGTAAAAAATGAATAAAAGTCATTCTTTAGAAACGCCATTACAAAATAAAAAAGCTTATTTTTGACAGTAGCTTAATAACAAACTAAAATGTTTTTAGTTTGGTATATCATTGAACGTGTGTTTACTCCACATCTCGTATCACGATGAATGCTTCGATATCGATTCAAATAATTAATAGCTTATTTCAATGATGTCAAGCTCACACTATTTCAAGGAGTGGTAAATTAAAACACTTGTACTTTAGGAATACGCCACTTGTAGGGTGATATTGGACTAAAAAGGTCTAAACACAATTAAGTGCAAAGCAATAGTACTAATGATGAGTATATACAAGTCATTTTTTATTAAATAAATATCATCCTTTCATCTTTTATTTTTAAGGCTTTGTCTGTCAGTTTTACTCAAAATACTTCAAGTAAAATAGGAGATGTCAAAACTTACGACAGTTTTTTAATATGTGAGGTGCATGATTACTATGAGGTATTTTGTATCCAATTTCTTTATTCAAACATGGAATACGAGTCCTTTTCCTTGTAAATGTATATAATAAGATACGATTACCTTGATGATAAAAAGTAATCCACATGTGTCTATTCATCAAATTAAATTAAACCAAACCCATCTATTCCCAATACAAACTAGACGAAATTCCAAGTGATCTACACTACTATTCACATTTTGGAAATCAAGATGAAATCATCTCATTACTGTGAATATATTAAATAACGCCATACTAGCCTTGTGAGTTTTTTTTTTTTTTTTTGACGAAGACCCTCTCGCTATTTGTAGCACATGACGAAACAATGAAAAATAAAGCAACATTCATGCTTCCAAAAGTGGCTAAATACAACAGATCTTGATGTTGTACTATCATATATTTAGTATCTCATTAACTGCTTTGAGAAAAGACTATTCTAAATATATATGTTGTTGGAAAATGGGCTGATGCTGTGATGAATGGCCAGTGCCTTACAGCATTTTTTCAAATGTAAAATAAACATGGTAGATCTTGCATCACATATAAGCAAAATGGAAACGATATTCAACAGAAGAATGGTTTTAAAATGGCATGGTAGAAGAGGATGTTATCTTTTCCTTTCTCATTCTCTCCACTGATCAGCAACTCTTTTAACCAATTTAAAACCATCGCGTTCTTCAATATTATACTTTCATGACGATTTTTTTGCTATTTTATTCACAGCTTTAATCTGGCTGCATAAAAGCGTGATGCTAAAAACAAAGAAATATCTGAGTACAGAATGATTTCAGTTCCAAAAATGTCATGATAGAGAAATAGATATTTTTATAGTAATTATTTATTTTGTACAGACAAGGGATAAATGGTCAAGGGGAACATTGCATGTAAAAAAAGGCTTTGTTAAAAGGGAGAGCAATCGTTATCGTTTGTATAAAATGAAATTATATATATATTTACAAAATAGTAGGAGATGATAAAAATGTTTTTGGTTTAGATGGCGCAGCGAGGCGTCAGACTTAGCCTCATCGTTCTTTGTGGTTGATCAAATATTAGGGAATCTAATTCCTTGGCCTTGGCGGATGGGTAGTAGTATTCGTACGATTCATACGACTCGGATGATGCTCTTCTTTTCCAAAGTGAGGAGATGGAGTTTTGTCGGTGGCTACTCTGATCACTTTCAATCGAGCTTCTTTCAAGGGTTGATACATTAGAGGTACGTCTTGCCTGACTGTATGACGCGGTTGTGTTGAGGTATATCTTTTCCTCTTCACTTAAAAATGGTATGTAGCAATCGGTCATTTTGAATTTATTATGCAATAGAGAAATGGTTTAATAAGAAGAAAAAAAAATAAAAAGAAAATAAAAAACCGCTAATTTATATTTAAAATCATAATGTGGCTAATTTTATAAATTTAGCTCAAAAATCCAAGAGATCAGAATGATGAAACTCATAAACTGACTTTGGTTCTAATTTAACCTTTTTTTTATTTATTTTTTATTTTTTTTATTTTTTACACCATACTTGGATACAACCCTCCTGAATACAAATAAAGTATACGCACGAAATATATATATAATCAACACTAAAATTAATCATTTAACGTCATGTTTTTTTGCGAAACTGATTATAAACATTAGAAACGCTTATCCTGAGCACTTGATAAAATAGACCCTAAAAATCATGCCATCATGAAACATGAAATGAGCAACGCTGACACCATTTTTTAAAGGAGCTAGAATTCAGCATTTTTATTTTCGCGTTCCTGCTGATGCAGGGAAGACATCGAGAAATAGAGGGCCCGAAAAATAAGCAAAACCATTTGTGTTTTGGCCGAAAAATAGGTGGCTATCCAGAATACTTGTTCGGTTCATTACATTCATATGTTTACATCTATAGTAAGCAATTTTGTAAAATTTTGTTTAATTAAAATACTAAAATTTTAACTTTATTATTTTTACATGATTCAATCAAGCAAGGGATGGTGGGATAATCTTTACATCAACTTAATTGGTAATATATATAGTGATCTGTGCTTATTATTCAATAAAAAAGTGCACCGCACCACATTTATGCACTAAAGGACACTAACAGATCAGGCCAGATCGACTACGTTAAATTCTAGTCAGCACTACCCCCGATGGTATTATGCAATGGAATTAACGATATCTAGATACTTGAAAAAAATAAAAACCTGATTTGATAAAAAAAAATTTTTTTCAACATAAATTGGTACAAGTATAAATATACCATTGTCACATTATGGGTTTTTCTTACTTATCACACCTTTTTTTAATTGTACAGCTTTTTTACGGATGATATAAATATTAACGACTGTTTATAATTTTATTATTATCATATAACAGGTAGCTTTTAGAAAAGATGTGGATAGTTAAAAAATAATTATGTAATGTATTTCATGAATGGTGAATTAAGTTCAACCAGCGATAATCATCGACGTGCGCATTGACAGTTAGCATAACAGAAGGTTCCAGCGCCTAAATATACCTCATTAATACCACATTTTATTAACCATTAAAACATTTTCCTACCATAAGCCCCAGTACAATCCGTGTCGTACCGACTATTTTAAATATATGAATTTTAATACGTCATTATTCCACTTTTTATATATAATAATTACCAGTTGCATTGAGTTAAATGGCTATAGTACGATTGTCTAGTTAACCCTGCTGCCAACCCGATAATCAAACCAAGGAATATACAACAGCAGATGACTGAGCATACTCTGCGCTTAACAGCCAACGATTTGTTATCAGGCGGGGCATAGAACTGAACAAACCTATTTCGTGTATCCTCATGTCGAGGTCCATCCGGTGGCATGTAGTTTGCGCCATCTGGTGGAGGCTGAGGAGGCGGCTGATAATACGTTTGGCCTGTTATGCCTTCGGCCATAGGAGGGGGTTGATATGAAGGTGGTGGTTTTGGTGTGTTGTTGTTGTTGTTGTTGTTGTTGTTGTTGTTGTTGTTGTTGTTGTTGTTGTAATCCATTTTTGCTATACTATGAGTGAAAGTCAATTTTTTTAAATCATGTCATTATTTGGATTTACTTACATTAACGGTGAGGAAAAGAAAAAAAAAAGAGAGGAAAGAGAAAAAAAAAGATAAAAAGGAATAAAACCAGGTAGAAGTTTTGTTTTTTATGCTAACTTCCGAAACAATGTTGCCAACTTGATAGGAATCGTAATTACACGTTTCTTGACGTTCTGTTAAAGAGTGCTTACATCTTTTTTCTTTTTAAAATAACATGTGTATATATAACTTACTCTTAGTATTAAGCACACAGATGATGATGATTGTCTGTCATGTTTGATCTGTTTGAAATTAAAATAGCAAAATGGCACCAGAAATGACTTCATGATGAATACGATTGGCATTTTTGGAAAGCTAACGGCTAACTTTGATTGTCGGCACATAAATTTAGAAGGGTTTTAATGGTTAGATTTCAACTCATCTATATTTATCTAACACAGCGTGATCGAGTGTTGGGTGATATGACGTTTCTCTCTTTTGTGTGAGTAAAAGTGATCGCTAACAAAAAGCCGTTATTGTGCATATCACCAATGATCAAAAAACACATGAATTTAAACCAAGTCAGAATAAACAAATACAGTGTGAGTGATAGTGAAATGTAAGTACAATGATGATCTGTTATTTTGGTTTGGTTTAATAAAAATAAACCTATTTTATCACAATTCTCTCCTATTATAAATCACACAAGCACACATCAGAATATACCACATATATTACTTAAAAATGGTTTAAAATAAATATACGAAATAGTTTATTGTTATCAGTCATCATAATAATAACGATCCTCATTCTCATATCCATAGACTAACACACGGAAATGAAGACCACCACCTCTTTGGCTTTCAAAATGAATATCTGCGAATCTTTGGCCGGGACCTCCCTCTTTCAAAGTAGCTACACCTGGCTTTCTTTCATTGTAAGGACTCATAACTCTTATACCGCTAATAAAAGTATCTTCATCACCAAATAGTTCATAGTTCATATCGTAAGTAATGACACCACGTCTGCTTCTGGGCTCTCTGTCGATCGTTCTGTTATACAGTAATACATCATCTGGGTAGACTCTACCAAATTCTTTCACATTGTCTTCACGTCTTCGTTCCTGGCATGAGATAACACTGATAAAAAGAAATAAAAAAATAATATACAACTTCATGTTTGGGAGTTGAATATAAATATTTAACAGTAAGAAGAGAGAAGAGAGAAGGTGAAATATGAAGAGCACTCTTTTTATATAATATCTCTATCATAAATCGGAAATAATCACAATATGTAGATGCATGGTTCAAATAAACGATACACTTTTTCTCATAAAAACATATTATGAATTCCATATAATTATGGGATAAAAAACTGTCATCCATACTCCCAAGAATAGATGATGATGACCCTTTTCTAAGGGCAGGTCAATTATTGGCTCATATTTTAACATGGCATTCTCCAACGTCTGTGTGTGTATCATCATTATTCTTATAGGAGTGATATATCCAAATAAAAGAGAAATGTTACAGAATGGCCTATAAACAAACATATATAAATGCATGTACTATTTGACCATATAGAATATACTAGATCTGTGATGGTATAAATGCTAAATTCTAGGTATCTTCTGAGTTGCTGACCAAGAGAAATAGAATTCAATAATATATCGTTTTAGGTGATATGTACTTGCGGCAATTTTTATATTTTATTTTAGGAGTAAACAAAAAAATTAAACTTGTAAATTGTGCAATTCTGGAATAAACCATGTTTTTTCTTCTTTATTATTCTGAACATTAATAATAATATATTGCTCTAAAAGTATACATGTTTACCTTTATTAGTCTAGCTGTTTCATATCCTGAGCTGATCAAGACAAAAAAATAATTTTATATAAACATTCCAAAATGTGTTTACGGTGATTTTCCAGTAAAAAGTTAAAGACGCCTCAATCAGATCATAATCCAATTAATATGATGCTGATCATAGTAATTCTAATAGTCTCTTTTTACAAAAACAGGATAGCTTGGGCGAGATTAATATCATCATCGGATTTGACGCCAGTCAGTTATTTTTTATATATTAAAGTGGATATGTTTTGATTTCTAACCTGTTTCCTTTGTTATAAGAGCATGAAATACCATATCTATGCTTATTAGTAGCACTCAGGGCACTTTATTACGATTTCCGTACAAGAGAGATGATGTTATCCGTTATTCATTCATTATAACTCTTGCATTTTTGAATGAATGTGTTTATACACGTCATGTCTCTCTCATGTTAAACAAACGTTTGTTTATGACCTTGATATGAATGAATGAATGTGCCAAGTTGAAGTATAGTTACATATTGCTACCGATATATACTATACAAGCGTCAAGAGGAAGATGATGACTATTGGTTACAATATAATCTCCGTTGCTATACGATTGGCCGATGAAATGATCTTTGTATAAGCTCTCACAGAGCAAATAAGCATCTCTACGCATATTATCTCTTGGTTCCAGATAAAAAGCAAGTAATAAAAAAAATCAAAAGATGAGCCACATGTAACGTATCTTTAAGATTCCATACAAAACAAGGATGATTTGTTTTGATAATAATAAAGCTCTCTCAAAAACAGCAAGATGAATGTCATCAGCCAATGATGGCCGTTGATTCGACAATATTTTTTTTTTTCACCAAAAATTTTTTTAGGTGGAAACTCAACATTTTATTTTTCTTTCTCTTCTCCTCTTTTGTTGGAACAGGTGCGTATTGATGATGAATAGCAAAATGGCGCCGAATAGATGAAAAGGAAGGAAACAGAAAAATAAAACCGTGTTGAACAAAAAAAAAAAAGAAAAATGGTTGAAATGATGTGTACAACAAAAAGCAAAAATGAACCTTCCATTGCTGCCATGTTGAAATAAAAAAGTACAAGCCACATGATTTTTTTTTCCAGCACACAAAATTTTCATTCCTTTTTATACATCGAATTCGCGACTTTTTGCTTTGAACGCGTTACTAGAACCATCGTATTTATTTTATATTCTCTTTAAATTGATAGTTATATAAAATGAACGCTGACAAGCTCGCTAAGCTTCAAAATCAGGTCCGTATCGGTGGCAAGGGTAAGCATTTTATTTTTCAGGTACATCATTGTCGAATCATATCATAACTTGTGTAAAAAATCTAGGTACTCCCCGCCGTAAGGTTAAGAAGGCTCCTGCCAAGTCCGGTAGCGGTGATGACCGTAAGCTTTCCGCTTCTCTCCAAAAGTTGAATGTTCAACCTATCCCTGGTGTTGACCAAGTCAACATGTTCAAGGATGATGGCAAGGTTATCCACTTTGCTAACCCTCGTGGTAAGTTTTGCTTTAAAGATATGAGGAAAAGAGAGTGAACCTAATATACTGTGTATAGTTCAAGCTGCTGCCAACGCCAACACCTTCGCCATCCACGGTCGCTCCACCGAGAAGGAATTGGCTGAACTCATCCCTGGTATTTTGAACCAGTTGGGTCCTGAGTCCATGGCCGCCCTCAAGAAGCTTGCCGAGTCCTTCCAACAAGCTCAAGGTGGTGCTGATGCCGCCGCTGCCAACGATGATGACGATGAAATCCCTGATTTGGTCGAGAACTTCGATAAGACTGAGATCAAGGAGGAGGAAAAGAAGGAAGAAACTGCTTAAGTTATTCATTGACTTGGCATAATCATTCTTCTTTATTAAAAACAATATCAAAACAAAAAGATGTGTTAAGAAGCGGTAAATGTTTGTTTTTTGTGTGGCCCTTTTTATATTTCAGAGAGCATTATTTAAGGGATGGCTGGGGCAATGTTTGAAATCACTCAGATGTTCCATTGCAATTGTAGATGAGTGGGATGTGATATATTTATATTTAGAATTGATATTCACATACATTTTTTTGTTTGTTTCCCATAAAAAACAAAACATTGTCTGGCCAGAAATCTTGTTTCAGTTTTAGAAAATGGTGGTTGTGGTTATACTTTCTTTTACTTTATATTTGAGAAATAAGGACTAGTTGTAAAGACAAATGTTTATTATTATAAGAAAAAGTAATTTCATTAGAGATTATTATATCATTTTTTTGTTTTTGGTTGAACAATGTATGTATGTGTGTATATATTGAAATAAGAATACAATATTATCGAGTGTACTTTAATAAGAAGTATTAAAAGTTGTAAGGGTATTTGCATACAGGTATGATTTTTGAAAGTGCCATATTTAACTAGTTTGTTTTTCGTTCAATACCGCTGTATCAGGAACACTGATTTCAACATGTTCCTTGGTGTTTGACGTTTGATTAGACTCTTTTTCAATATCAGCAGCAAGTGTGGTACCAACACCTGCACGTGTACCCCATCCGACTTTATGAAGAGTAAACAGTGCATAGAGTTTCATGATGGCAAAGTAGTAGCTAAATAGAAGCCAAGCAGGTAAATGAATCACATCCTGTGGTCTCTTCCAGAAATGAGGGAGCAGCTTTAATCCACGCGTTAATAGCAACCAGCCAATATACGACAGGATGACATTCCATATGGGGAGTGGGGAATTGGTAGGACCAGCCCTAGAGGTTTGCTTTATTGCGAAAAAAACAACAAGAGCGGGTCCAGAGAGTAAAGTGAACGGATTAAAAAACTTGTCTATCATTGTAAATGCAACATATGGGTGCTTTGTCCAAATTCTTCGTTCCATAAAGAGGGATCTAAAGTCGGATCTCCAGGTGTTTCTCGTCCAACGCAACACTTGCTTAATAAATCTCCAGTTATTTTTAAAGGTGGAGTAGAGTTCCGCTTCTGGACATACTTGTATGAAGGTGCTCCATCCATGTGATACCATCCATCTTGTAAGAAATTTATCGTCTCCTGAATTTAATGGGTATTTTCCCAACCATAAGTCATTTTGGAAGCCATATTGGAAGGCAGGATCCTTTAAAATCAGTGTACGATAAGCTGCAGTACGACCCGAGAGACAACAGACACCACCGTCGATATGAGTAGATGCTGCAATTTCAACGTTACGGATGGTAAGTCTAAAGCCAGCAAGGACTTCCCACAGTGTCTGATGACCGTTTGGATCTACAGCATGTACGGTTTGACAAGTACCCACTCCACCCATTTTCAGATCTTCAAAGCAAGCAAGGATATAATCGAGCATGGTGGGTTTCCAAATCGCATCATCGTCTGCGAATACCAGGATCTCTGTTTTCGTTGCATTGACGCCTGTCACCATTTGAAGTCGCTTGTTTGCCTTTGCTACTGTTAGAATTTTGATTTTTGATGGGTCCACTTCATCCGCCAGTGCTTGTAGCGGCCCACGCATCTTGGTTTCGGTAATGATGATGATTTCTTTTGGTTTGCATGCTAGCCAGCTGCGAGCTGCGATTTTAAATTCCTCTCCTGCATCTATTGTTGGCACAACAATAGTGACATCTTCTGAAGATATATAGGTTGGATTGGTTTTTGGTCGTATTGGGACATAGACTATCCATGCAAGCACTTTAATGATGTACCAGAGGTAGCGATAGAAACCTATAATACCTAATGGTAAAAAGAAGGGGAGTAAACCGAGATCATCAGTTAAATAAAGCATAAATAAGAGATGAGGATATAATTTTTTCTTTTATTCTCAAAAGAAAAGAAAAATACAGTGAAAATGAAAACAAGTGAGAAAAGAAAAAGAAGGAAAGAGAGGGAAATAAATAGATAAATAAGAGCTTTATATTCAAATGTATGATATAACTATCATTGTGCATCTTTATATCCAAATGCAAGACATTCTGAATCAAATATATATATAAATATATTTGAACTAAATACCATACAATTGCCTTATCTCAACTTAATCGTATTGTCTATACACGAATCGTTTTTTTGATCCTATAGTTTGTTTTTTTTTCTTGAAAATCCTTGTCAAGCCTATTAACGAATATAGTAGATAGATAAATAAATAAACGTAACATCTGTTTACTAGAAGCTTTGATCCGAACCCCTACGTGCGTCCCTGATTTCGTATCTTTAATTCTTTTCTCTCTTTTTTTAATATTTTATTTTTATTTTTTTTATTTTCTTGGGAAGAATGCAGAATAGAATGTTATCTTTTGCTTTGAATTATCAGGTCAAGTTGTGCTTTTTTTTTAAAAAAAAAGTCTAATAGATCAAAAACAAGAAAGATGTACCTCAAATCATTCAAAATGTCTTTATTTGGTATTTTGTTTTTATAGCGATAGAAAAGAAGTACACTGATATTGCATGTAAACTGATAACAAATTAAATATGCACGTGTAATCAGCGTTTTCTTTTATTCGCTTCCCGGGGGTATTGCCAGAGCATAATCAGAGGTGGTGGCTCAGTTCTTATAATAATCTCTATTTCTTTCCAATTGCATTGTTTATTCTCTTTTGTGCATACATTT
>VCJG01001610.1:3691-23881 GCA_024140375.1 Backusella westeae | reverse complement strand
GCGATAAAGAAGTATACTCACCACTCTTTGAAGACGTATTCGATCTCAGTGACAACAGTTTGTATAATAAAAACCAATCTACTGGAACCGTGATCGTGCCGATGGACTACGAAAAAGCACTCAAATACTTTATCAAAGCAGGTGATACTGGTGACTCTTATGCAAAATTAATTGCTGGCTTTATGTATCATTGTGGATATGGTACTAAGCAAGATTTCACCAGAGCTTTTGAATACTACAAAAATATTTTAGAGGATATTTATTTCGATTATATTGCCAGAAAATGTCTTGGATATTTGTATGCCTGTGGAGACGGAGTAAATTTCGACAACGATCTGGCTCTTACGTATTCAAATTTAGTCTGTGCGACCAAAAATCATTTATTCAGTATAGCTCAAATATTTTATTATGGAGATGGAGCAATAAGAAATTATAGGACTTCGTTTAAATATCTACTGATGGCAGCAAGCTCGCCGTGTGTAAAAAGTTTATCTTTAATTAAAAAGGCTGACGAGGGTGATCTTAATGTACAGTCAAATTCAGCTAACGGAGCTTACTCTATCGTATCTGGAAAAGTCATCGATGGAGAAGTGGAGTATCTATTAGGCATCATGCATGAAAAAGGACAAGGAACAAGAGTAAATTACAAGGAAGCATTTGATAGATTTTCAAAAGCTGTGAAATGTGGCAACAAGAGAGCAGATAACCATTTAAAGCTATATTACAAGGATGGAAAATTCATTAAATAAAGCTTTTTTTTTTTTGTTTATACACTTAAAAAAAAGTTAGAAATTCCAACTATTTTCATCTCTATTGTGCTTCAAATGTCATTAACTGAGGAAGCCGTTTGAAAAAGTACATGTAAGGTTACTATGCCAAAATTGATTGGATGAACCAAGAGAGGCGTTTCAAATAGACTTTTTTTTTTATAGACTTCAAAAGTGCCTAATATGGCATTATAAAATTCCTGTATTTTTTCACTCTCTCGCTTTAAAAGAAAAAAAAATAACAATGCTTGACAGATTACCACCCGAAGTCATCTTGACAATCTCAAGCCTTATAACCCTAAAAGACAAACTGGCCTTAATTACAACATGTCGTCATTTGTTTAACCTCATTTCAAAAACAAACTTATATTCAGAGCTGAACCTGCGTAGATGCAACGAAAAAATGGAAAAAGTCATTAGCAAGTTT
Source organism: Backusella westeae (assembly GCA_024140375.1). Classification (NCBI taxonomy): domain Eukaryota; kingdom Fungi; phylum Mucoromycota; class Mucoromycetes; order Mucorales; family Backusellaceae; genus Backusella; species Backusella westeae. The sequence continues at coordinate 22,687 of VCJG01001610.1, read as the reverse complement.
ATAAACAGTCGTTACCCTGGTTCACAAGTGAAGAAACTTGAATTTGATACCAATAGCATGCCTGATGAGTTACTTTTTCAACTATCCACCGCGTTCCCAAATATTACACAAGTCAAAACTACTACTGTGATGATGAGTGATGTCACTTTTCAGGATCGTTATACCAAAGGTCCAATGTTGCAATGGCGTAATACACTCCAGAAATTCGATTTGTGTCAAGATTGGCCCGAGGTTCTACCTATATTGAAAACCGCTACTTTCCCGCGGTTAACAGAGCTTGCTCTTTCGGACCCCTTCACTTTTGAAGATAAAAAGGAGGGATTCGATATTCCCTACTTTTTACCTGTTTTCAAAAACGTTCGATCTTTAAAGAAGCTCCATTTGAGCTATTGTGCTATTGATTTCGATTTCTTGGAAGAAGTTCATACGAGTTGCCCTCATCTGGAATCACTTTCTATGTACAACCCTCAAATTATCATCAGACAGCATTCGTTGCCTTCAACAATCATACCTGCCAATTCACTTTTGACTTTGCGAATCGACGATTGTTTCTGCTTCGATCTCAATGGGCTGCTTTTGGAATATATAACAAGAAAATATCGATGCATCAAGCAATTAAAGCTTATTTTGCAAAAGGAATATGATACCCTATTATTTAATAGCTACTATTGTCCTCAAGTTGAAGATATTGATCAAGATGAGGATGAGGATGAGGATGTAGTACAAGCTCCAGGTACGAAAAAAAAAAAGAAAATAAGGAAGAAAGAACAACACTAAGGCCATTGTTATGCATAATAGAGTACATACCACTTTACAGATCTCTCCAACATGAGCTTATAGATACCAGAGCTGCTTACAGGGAGTCAGGACCAAGTTTTTTTTCAGACCTCACCACAACCATCGAGTCAATTATAATCAGTAGCGACCTCTTCAATAACATCATCCAAGTCATGACCGATTCAAGTATTGAGCCAGTCGAATTGTATCTTTCAGATGAAATGGAAGACCCGTTGCAAATACTTTACGTAGAAGAGTTCAAGAAACTAAAGTCTCTGTCATTAGATAGTCAAATGCCGGATCAAATATATAGTCACGACATCCTGTGTAACAACATTACTAAATTAGAGATCGCAAGTGGGGATAATATATTATACATCGATTGGCTTCTTTCATCATTTCCATCTCTTGAATATTTTAAGATATTTGGACTTTCTACACTGAAAACAACAGAAAATAGCACAAAGGCTACCAAGAATCAGTTTCCAAATTTATGGAAATTAACTGCCGACGCCACCTTTATTGCTCAAACGTGCTTCGACTTTTTAAAAATGACAGCACCCAATATAAGAGAGTTGGAGGTAACAGTCTGTGACAATACAGGGCTGAAGGATGTTAGCATTGATATTTCTGGTTGGGAGTTGAGGAAACTGGATCTAGAGATATATCATAAATTCACACCTGTCCCGTTATTCGTCAATATTGCCACTCAAAACAGCACCAATATCTTCAAATACGACCCATTTGAGCATAGTCTAGCAGTGGTGAAAAATAACGCACGTTTTGGTCTTAAAAAACAATCGGAAGCGCCCAACATTGTGTCTAACAGAGAGAAACAATTCAAGTTTAATGGATTTTCTATGTCACTATCTCTCGACAACACAAATATTACCTTTGAAAACAAATAAAAAAATATATATATTGTTGAATATAGGACACACCTTGCGTTTGGTTTCAATGTTGAAAACTTGATTTGGTGAAGGATGATTATTGTTTTTAAAAAGAAATGTGATGATCGAAATAAACACTGAGCCACTCTCTCTTTAAAATAGCAATACTTACAGCAAATTCAAGTTATTTTAATTCCAATAAACACATTCAAGTCGTAATAAAAGGAGGCTCATACCACATAAAGTTGGCATTTACTTGTTATTATAGAATGTTATGTTGAATGGACCCCTTCGTTTCAAATAGAGAGGCAAATTTCTTTTTATAGACTTCGAAAGTACCTTAAAATAGCATCAAAGTTCCACAACTCTGACTAAACCAGAAATCACCTTTCTTTTTCCCGTTTAATCGCGTTAACAGTTTTTTTTTTATCAATGCTTGACCAACTGCCACACGAAGTCATTTTGGTAATCTCGAGTTTTTTAACTCTCCAAGATAAGCTCATCTTGATTACGACATGTCGACATTCGTTCGACCTGATTTCAACGGCAAACTTATATTCAGAGCTGGACTTATTCGAATACTCAAAACAAGTAGAAGAAATTATTAGCAAGTTCACAGACAATCGATATCCTCTCAAGTCAAAAGACTTTCCTTTGATATCGATTTTATTTCTGACCAGATACTGTTTCAATTATCCCAATATTACTGAAGTCAGAACTGCTGAATACAGAACGGGTGATGTTATTTTTCAGGATCGTCACACTCAAGGACCAGTTCTACAATGGAGTAATACACTCCGAACATTCGATTTGATGCATGATTGGCGTGAGTTCCTGCCTATACCTAGAACTACTATTTTCCCGCGATTAGCAAAGCTTAGACTTTCAGAACCTTATAAACTCGTCGATAAAAACGATGGATTCGACATTCACTATTGTTTACCATTGTTCAAATAAGTCATAGCATCGTTTACAGTATGGGCTTGAACTTAGAGTCGTCCAGCTATTATCCAGCGGATGGTTACTTCGAGGCATTACCAGCTCCACAAGATGGAAATATCAATTGAATGCCTATTCCACTTTAAAACCCTTATGAATCAGAGCCTTGCCCTTGCTGAAGTTGCTGAAAAGCCTTACCGATACGATGAAGAGTTCCCTAAGTTTAAACAAATCGTCCCATTGCTGAAGGTTGATGAAGAAGATTGAAAAAGCTCTAACAAAGACATTTGTGCTAACTGCGGTCAACCTGGTCATAAGATGAAAAGAAAAAAAGAAAAATTTATTTTACTTGCTCACCTTGTACTATTTTGTACCCAAGTGGAATTATAGCAATCAAATGAAATAAAAGACAGGATCAGATTAATCTTGATTCCTTAATTAATAATAACAAGTATATAATAATGTGTTTCTGATGATGATAATAGTGAGGGTATTTATATATAGATGAATGAGTAGGAATAGATATTAACATACATTGAGATATGATGGTGTATTTTAAACATTGTGGCATCTGGCCAAATGCCACACACCTAATGTATATATAAAATTCTAATAAAAGTATGACTGATCAAGTTGTCTTGAATAACAATAAAACACATTTTACCATTGTTGTGACAATGATACCATCTTTTTTCAATTCAAACAAGAATATCTTATAAACCCTTTCCCGATATGCCATTCATCCTTATTTAATATTGGACATGACATCTATCAGATCAGGAAACACTTTATAACACCACGAAGCAACCATGTGTATGATTTCCGATGATTCAACCTCTCTCCCCAAATCCACCTTCAACAAAATAAACACTCTACTACAAAAGCCAATTATCGAGCCAATACAAACATCATAAATCAAACATCGCCCCCCATTTTAGCCTGTAAAAGTCATCCTTTTCTCTTTATGATCCTCTTTTTTGTTTTTGTTTTATTTGACATTCCAAGATTTATCTTCTCTTCTTTCCCTTCTTTCCCTTTGGCTTTGGTGAAGCTGTAACGACTTCTGGAATAGTGTTTGGAGCGTTTACAGGTGGAGCCTCTGCCATCTTGACATCTTCGACTACAACGCCAATAACGGATCAGTCCATAAATATCTACTCCATCTCCCTTTTAAAAACTTACCAATAGCCTCCTTATTCATCATGCTGTTCATTAATGTTAGATTGAGTGCAATGAATTTTTTTAAATCGGTCATCTGGTTTGTTTTATATTTGACAATCTAAATATTTTACAAATAAGTCTTGGGTGTTGTCATCTTGTATGTTCATGTATTTACACTACGGTCATCTGTCACTTTCAGGACAAGGTCACCATCGGAGCGATGAAAGGTATGAACATATCGTGTCTATGAAGATAGAAAGGTGTTACTATGACTATTGTGACGCGTATAAATACTGCTTGGGGTCGTCATATACCTGTTCAGGTGAAGCTGAATATATCTCCTCTGCTGCCTTTTGGAACTCGTCCCAGTTTGTGATGTACATGTTAATCAAGTTGTGTTCTTTTTTGTTTTGTCGCAAAACTCTGGTAAAAAAAAAGAGAAGAAAAAAAAGCCACGTGATTGGTGTTTTTTTGTGTTGCCACCCAATTGAAGCAAAATGGAATGTTGTCGAATAAGTTGAATGTACACTATTTAATCCCATATTATCGCATATATATAGTGGATATGTATCTTGATATTAATAACGATATCTTTAAATGTATTAATACCATTCATTCGAATGTGGATGTATTTGTACCGCTTTTTAATAAGCATATTTCATCTTTACCTAAAATGGAAGACGTTTCTTCCATTTAATCTTTTATCAGGATAGTTGTGCTTTTTTTTTGTTGTGATAATATAAACTATGTAGTCAAAACTAAATTTTGATTACTGATCGTGCTTTCACTTAAAAGTAGTCATATGAATTGTAAAGAGTGATATTAGTTTTATAGTGATTATCCGAGTGGGTGGGTTATGACTAGAGTAATAGGGTTCTATAGGAGAAAATAAAGAAATACAAAAAATAGCAGTGACGTTCAATATCCACTTATTTACAATGCTCTTGCTGTTCGTTTTCCAACTTGTTTAAATCATTTATTTTATTTACTATGAAAGTGCATCCACTTTCTATTACTATCTAAAAAGAGAATACTACAAAAGAACATCGTCATGCATCAAAAAGAAATATTCGCTTCTTTGATAAATACAAAAAGAGAAAAAGACCATTCTATCCAGTCAATGATGTTATTATTTTGAATCATTGTGATTCAAGCGTGTATTTTATTTAAACTAAAACCAATTAAATATATATTGCACTTGTTTATTTAATGATGTCCGTAAATAAAGCTGCAAGGTTGAATGTGGTCACGTGCCACCGAGTATCCGCCCTAACATACCCCCCAAAATCCAAGACTAGCTGGGGGGATGAGCACCCATCGATTAGCAAATATACAAAAAAAGTAATCAAAATCAGTCAATTGATTCACATTTTTCATTTCTCTTTTTCCATTGTTCTTGAAAGCGAGTGTGTATATATAAACAATAGAGTGTCATTTTCATTCATGTTTTACAGCGAATATACTGTACTACAAACAAAATAAACCCTTAAAAAAACATACCAGAATGTTATTTATTCAACAGCAACGCATGGGTTGTTAACACACAAGGATGATCTCTATCACGGTGTTTTAAATGAACTGAACACGTTTTGATTGGAGCCAATAACAACTCACGTGTTGTAGGTGTTGTTTTACTATTTTTTTTTATTCAGTTGTCAAAAAAGCTTAATATATTAATGTGTGTCCAATATTTCACGTCTTACTTTTTTTTTTCTCCTTTTTTTCCTTCTTTTTCTTTTTTCTTTTTTCGTTTCTTTAACCTTTTTTTTTTTTTCTTACTTGAATAAGCTCATTTTGACATGGCTAGTAATCTTGCCTTGGATGGCGAAAAAGCACACTGTAAGTTTTAAAAATAAATAAATGAAATGAAAATACGATATTTAAAGTTTGATTTCAGATGTTGTTGGTGTCTGTGCAATGGATAAAAAAGCAAGGTCCAAGCCTATGCGTTATATTTTGAATCGAATGTTGGGTTATGGCAATTTTGAAATTGTTATATTTGGTGATAAAACAATCATTGATGAAGGTTAGAGGCGAATGTAACCATGCAAAATCATGAAATTCATTATTATTTTGTTATTTTAGAGGTTGAAAATTGGCCAGGGTGTGATTTCTTGCTCTGTTTCTTCTCATCGGGTTTCCCTTTAAACAAAGCAATTGAATATGTAAAACTAAGAAAGCCATTCACTGTCAACGATGTGTGTATGCAGTCATTCTTATGGGATCGTCGCATCGTGCTTTCAATCTTGGATGCTATTGGTGTATCAACACCCAAACGTGTGGTTGTATCTCGTGATGGTGGTGTAAAAGTGGACCCTGAAGCCGCAATCATGTTCAACAAACACAACACGGACTTGGACATACACAAAGTCGTCAGTGACTATGCACATGATACAGAAAATGTTGTCATGACCGAGGATGCCATTCAGGTTGCCAAACAAACATTGGACAAGCCATTCTTGGAAAAACCCGTTAATGGAGAGGACCACAACATCAATATTTATTATTCAAAGGAACAGGGTGGTGGCGGTAGAAGATTGTTTAGAAAGGTTGGCAACAAGTCGAGTGAATATGATCCAGAGCTCAGTATACCTAAGAGCGAAGGCTCCTGGGTTTATGAGGCAATGATGGAAGCAGAGAACGCGGAAGATATTAAGGTTTATACCATCGGACAGACATATATCCATGCCGAAACAAGAAAGTCAGTAACAAAAAAGAAAAACCGATTTCATTGATTGTGCGTGATTTGAATTGACTTTTAAATATTATTAGATCCCCTACTGTTGATGGTTTAGTAAAACGCAACAATGAAGGAAAGGAAATCAGATACATAACGGAACTAACACCCGAAGAAAAGGAAATGGCGTGCAAAGTATCAAAGGCTTTCGGTCAAATGATTTGTGGTTTGGATCTGTTACGAGTCAACGGAAAATCATACGTTATTGATGTTAATGGTTGGAGTTTTGTCAAAGGAAACGACCACTACTACGACCAATGTGCAAAATTACTCAGTCAGGCATTCTATCTCAATGTAGTCCACAAAAATTATCATAGCACCATTCCAAAGGAAATCCTGCCTGTAAACACATGGCGCCTCAAGGGATTTGCTGCTGTTTTCCGTCATGCTGACCGTACTCCTAAAAATAAACACAAAATATCATTGGTGACACAACCCTTTATCGACCTATTGGAGGGCAGCACACAAGAAGTCGTGTTCCGCCAGAAGCACCAGTTACAATTGGTTATGGATGCAATTAACAAATCACTAGAAATGAAGCTGGAGGAGAAGAAATTGTTGGGTGTAAAGGAAATCTTGGATAGAAAGATGGAGTTACCCGGTACAAAGGTTCAGGTTAAACCTATTTTCGATAAGGATTCAAACTCATTGAGAAAGCTTCAAGTCAACATTAAATGGGGAGGAGAGGTAAGAAATACACGAAAACGAAAAGAAAAAATGAGTGGAATGTTGTTTATATATTTGTTAAATAACTCAAACAAAACATAAAATCAGTTTACACATGCAGGTCTACATCAATCAAAGGATCTTGGTGAGAATCTTCGAAACGATATGAATATTCTCAACAAACATGTGATGGATGATATCAAGATATTAAGCAGCTCGGAACGCAGAGTACGTGCCACAGCCGATGTATTCACCCGTTACTTCCTCGGACAACCCGAATCCATTGAGGGTGTGATCTCAGAAAGTAAATACTTGCTTGATGATAGTAATGCTGCCAAGGAACAGATGGATAGTGTGAAGAAACAACTCAAGGCGCTACTCCAGCCCGGTAATGAGATCCCCACCCAGCTCCTTCAGCAGTCAGGCTGGCCCGATAACATGCCCCAGCCTCACCTTGTCCTCCAAGAGGTCTCATCCATCATGACCCGTATGCGTGCCGTCATGCGACTCAACTGGGCCAATAAAAGTGTCGACAAACTCCAGCGTCGTTGGTGCTGCTTTGAATCACCCAACCTGTTCAAGGAGCGTTGGGAAAAGATGTTTAACAACTTCTGTAACAGCTCAGGCTCAGACAGCGGAGATTCCTCTCCTGCATCTCCCAAACCTGTTTATTGTCCAGACCCTTCGGGTATCCCTGAGCTTTACGACTCGCTCAAATATGATGCCCTGCACAACCGACAGTTTTTGGAGGCCATCTTTAGTGACGCCGAGATTGCCTCTTCCTCATCATCAACGTCTTCTGCACCAAGCAGTGTCAATAGTACATCATCCTCTGACAGTCATTACCACTATAGATCAAATACGGATATTAGTCCTGATCTGCGCAATCTGTATAAATATGTTCGTACCTTGTTCAACTTTATTGCACCCCAGGAATATGGTATTAGTGATGAGGAAAAGAAGACCATCGGTATGCTTATTAGTTACCCCCTGTTGAAGAGCATCTTGAATGATATGGAGGATTTTAAGGCATCTGGAAATCCAAAGACTCGACTTTACTTTACAAAAGGTAATGGGTGGGATCATTTTATTGGGTTGAACCTATTTTCTAACCTCTCTTTTTTAGAATCTCATGTACATGCATTACTTAATATGGTTTATCTTTCTGGTCTACCCACCAAATATCCACGCCCCATTTTATCAGAGTTAGATTGTAAAGTACCATTCGTATATTAGATGACTTGAACTTACATTTATTATTTAGTCTTGACCCAAATTACATTTGAACTTTACGAACGAAATCGACACAACGGTACCGAAAAGGAATACTCACTTCGTATCGGTTTCAGTCCAGGTGCACATTATGATAGTGTCCTTGATTTACGTATGGATGCAGAGCATTGTCTTAAAGTAGCACCCAGAAAGTAAGTGACAAAAAAAAAAAAAGCGAAATAGGATTTATGAATTAAAGCGTTTTATTAGAAATATCATCTCTCATTTATCATTGGATGCTGTTTTGGATCATTACAAGTCGGCATATGTGAGAATTCCGGAATTGGCACAGATCGAAAAGCAGATTGATGAGAGGAAACTTTATTATGCTCAGGAAGATAATGAATAAGCAATGGTATCTTTTATGGATCTTATACATGTATAAAAAAAAAACAAAGCCCAAAAAAAAATATTGATTTAGATTTGTAATATTTTTAATAGTAATAATAGTGATTTTAATAAAAACATAGTAATTCGTACATTGATTTAAATGATGAAATAGTATTTTCTTAGTGATGATCCTATAATTAAGCTTCGTCTTTCGTTTCATTGATTATAACAATAAGTGGATTTTTAAGGTCATTACGATTTGAGTAAAAAAGAAGTAAACTTTGTACAGAGCAAAAGTAAAGACATAAAGTTTCAAAATTGTACGTATCAAGAGGTAGCGAGGATAAAGCAAAATAAAAATTTTAATCATAAATTATTGGGCCAATTGTTGAATCTGAGAAAAGGGCTCGTGATTTAGTCTCATTCTTACTCTCTTGGTGATATAATTGCAAGTATTTTTCATACTCTTCTGATAGTTTTTTCTTATGGTCTTCGTAAGATTTTTTATCAGCGATATAGAACACGAAACGAGGATTGCTTACTCCATCAAGTCGCTCGCTTGTTGTGGACCAAAATAGTTCAACCTCGGATACTACAGCTGTAAATGAATGATGATATGTTATTTTTCTTTTTTCAGTTATTTAAAAAATAAGCACAGATAATAATAAAGCATACCTGCTAAGTGATGAATCCTTATAAAATTTGTAAAAATAATTAATATAAGTATAAGATATAGCCATTTGTATGTACAGCTATTTCCTAAGAGCTTACCAGTTTTTCCTTCCTCTTTCATTGAGTTTCTCAAGGTGACTTGACATCAAAGCACTAATTAAAACGAATTATATTAGTGACCTATTACCCTTCCAATCTGCTTCTAAGGATAAACGTACATAATCATGTTAAAGAAAATCAACCCGATAACAAAAGAAAATAAAATAGACAAAATGGTGACCATTGGATCATCACCAGCATCGCCATCGTTTAATGGATCCCATACACCGTAGATGAGGAACCATATGTCAGAAAATGCTTTGAATGGGTTCTTAAAGTCGTTTTGACTACTACTATCACCAAGATTAATTTCGACCCCATTCATATTGGTGTTCTGAGGATCATTAAGAGTTCCAGAAAATTTCTCTTGGAAAAAACTATCTTCTTTTTCTCGAAGAAGAACAATGAGTGCGTGCGTGAACGCAATGACAATTGAGAAGAATGCACCTATGAACGGCAAAGTTTTTAAAGACATTTGTATGATAAGCTCTAACGTTGTTCCCTATTTGAAATACATGCATGTTTTAATACTCAAAACTTTAGAATGAGTGACTTATATTATGTTTTTCTACTTACAAACGTTTTGAGCGCACGCAATCTCAATAATGCGTGAATCCATAAAACAAGTGTAGTAGTTGATGTGACCTGATTCTATATCAAAAAAATACACATTGATTCTCTTTCAACATTTTTTTATTGAACAGTAATAGCTTACGATATATTTTCCATTGGTAAGAAGTAAACCAAACGAAGCAATGGGCATTATCAGAGCAGTCCAGTCAATGAGGTTGTAAAAATTCATATAAGCTGCGATATTATACATACACTGCCTTATTTCCTGTACGAATAAAACTAACCAGGAAAGAAACATAATGGCAATAGTAACATAATGACCAGGATGAGACACAGTTTGACCAAGTTGATATCCAAATACTTCTTTTGCAAAGGCCACACCGACTGAGAACGATATATAGTAGACTGCATGGACAAGTAAAATCAGGATGTACCGCTTTGCTGCAAAAGCTTTCCATTTGTAAAGAGTCAGAACTTCGATATTGACATTACTCTCAATAAAAATATTGTTGAACGTTTTGCTAGAGGCGATTTTAGTGAATGGACTATCTGTGCGGTTTAAAATAGATAAAGCGCTGCTGAATGTGCTTCGGTGTATTATAGGTGTATGTAAAAGAAAATCTGGAAATGGCACTACACAAAGTGTTCTCGTATCTGAAATAAATATATCTGTAACAAATACAGGCTCTTCATATTTTTTCCATCCATCGTCTTCTTCAAATTTTTCTAATACATATGTCAATAGACGCCTGGTATAATCGGGTATTTTCTTAATCCAAAATTTGTTTGCCATGAAACGTGTCTTCAAGTCATAAAATTTGAGCGTCTCAGTCGCTTTTGTTAAATCGGGTGATAACATGCTTGATTTATATTGAATTGAAAAGGTCGAATTAAATGCATTTAGTACATCTTTCATTGGGATTGGAAATCTTCTCGGTAAAGGAAAATAAGCCAGCAATTCATTACACTTCAATAAGATATCTACGTACATATCATTATCATCATTTGTTAGACTAAAAATTCTAATTTAAAGAATAAACATTCGTATACCTAAATATTTCATCGTTTGAAGAAATAAAAACAAGTCTGTAATCGCATACATATTTCCAACATCATGTGATCGGGAATCCATCAGAACACGGTAAAATAAAACATAAAATAGCTTCCGGCTTGTTTTTGAGAGCTCTGTAAATGCATTCACTGTTTCCTCGTTATCGTCTGTAGCCTGAATTTGTACGTTTGCATTGTTTCTGTATGATAACATATTATTTGTTTTCTGGTGACTAAATATATATAGTGGAATTTGGGTCTTGGCTGTAAACCGGTTTTCATCTTCTTTTAGTAGAATGTTTTCGATAAAACGATGAAGCGAAGGTAATTTGGATAAAAGGTAAAGTGAAAAGCTTCCAGATTCTGAAGAAAAATACTTTGTATTGTCATATTTCTTGATTAGATTAGTAAGGAGTTTGGTTGTAAAGTAACGTATCATGTCTATTGGGGAATACTACATAGTTCATTAAATGTATTACTATAAGTCTATTTGAGTACGAATGTAACATAAATGTCCCACCTCTTTCTTTTCCAAAATTGAGTGAGAATAGTAGAGAGTTAAGATTGCACTCTCGAAATAATGAAATTCAAAGCCGCTATACTCTTTCTTCGGTATTTCTTCTCCCTCAAATTGGACCTCTTCATTGCTTTGAGTTGGCGGTGTATTATCTTCTGGTTCATTTTGGGTATTGTTGTTGACGTCTTCATTGTTTTGAGCAGGCGCTGTACTGTCTTCATTTGTAGATTCTGATTCATTTTGGGTGTTGTTGTTGGTGTCTTCGTTGTTTTGCGTAGGCAGTCTATTGTCTTCATTTATAGGTTCTGGTTCACTTTGGCCATTGGTGTTACTATCATTTTCTGTCGTTTGAGGATCTTTTGAGTTATTGCTATTGCGGTTGTTTATCTTTTCGCTTTGTTCAAATATATCCGTATTTGGTTCATTTTGGGTAATCAACTCCATTGGTAGAAACAGTTCATCAAAATAGTCAGTGGATTCTAGGGTATTGGCACGTCGCTTTCGAGTTACTAAGGTTCGACCTGGAATTCCACCTGCATCGAATTTGACTTCAATATCACCTGTGTTTATAACATCTAGTTCTTCACCATCTAATAAGCGATTTAGTTCTGCCAACTCTTTATTATATATTCTAATATAAAGGAGTTCATTATCGCTTGTATAGCGGTGATATTTGATATCTGTTCCGGAGCCAATGGAAGATTTTAATACTCTAAATTCGTGTACGGAGTGATCTTTAATAGGTACCAGGCGATACATCTGCACCGAATAATAGCCAAAAAGTAAGACGTAGTTGCTACCGTTATAATCTAATACATATCGTTTACAGTTATGGTCTGTGCTATCTAAATCAAATATAACATCATTATCTTTGGAGTTGGGCATCTGTTCGTTTGGACGTTCGTCTGGGTCCCCGATTGGATTCCATTCCTTCCATTCAAAAATTGAGCTAGTTGGTTGGTTTTCGTCGACCGTTGTGTCTCGAATCGGTATATAAAATGACTCGCTTTTTAATTCATCGTTGTTGTTGCTATTGATATAGGTCACTGAAAGTTGGTCGGTTGAACTTGGGCCAGGCTCGATAAAGATTAGAGGGTTTCTCATTTTGTTTGTTCGTAATTCATATTCTTTGTGGTATACTATTCTTTGGGCTGGGATATTCCATAGCTGACAGAAGGCACATTCCTTTTCAGCCATTTTTTTGCTTTCAGATATCAGAACCGACATGGATGATTTTTGTTCTGCATATCCAGAAATAAATAAATATATATCATTAAGATGAAATGAGGCATGATTGATAGTTAAATCCATAGGAAATGTTTCTGTATAGTACTTGCGCAAGAAATTTGTGTCGAGTTCTATTTCATGTAAAATTGATCCTGTTCTCACCAAGTGAATATAAAAAGTTGGAGTTGAAGTGTCATCAAAAGCTGCAATATATTTCTTATTTTCCGATATAGCCATGATATCAGCAAATCGGTACTTAGTGAGAGATGCGATCAATTCGTTTTTTTCTGGTTGCCATATTCGGTCCATATTGATTGTAAAAGGTTCGACCAATATGTTTTGTTTGATAAATCGAGTCATATATGCTAATTTTGTTAAGTTAAAGAATTCGCCCACTTTAAGTCTGGATTGTTGTTCCTCTGTCATTTCGTTAACATTATTCCAATAGTGCAATGTACCACTAATACAATTGCACGCCGCGTAGGAACTTCGGAACATTACCCCGACATGATCTTCTGGTAAATAGCTCTCTTTGAACAATGTCTTTTCGAATTTTGAATTAAATAGATGAATACTGGCATCGGTTACTAGAATAAATCTGTGGTTCAAAAATACAGGTCTAACAAAACGAAACTTTTCATATTCCTCGCTTTTTGTGTCGATTATAGTCGATATTCTGTTTATGTTGCTGCCTTCCTCAGTAGAATAAATGTTAAACTGGGATCGATCTTCACGTAGAGTTGAGGCTGATGTGGCTACAAGTTTTCCATTAAACGAGATGGACAGAGATACATGTACCGGAAAACGTGAAGTGGATATTTTCTCATCACATATCCGTATTCCATTGGCTGAAGCATCTGAATGAATTTGAGATGAATTGTGATGCCCTAGTTCATCTTTTTTACTGTTGTAAATTTCGAAAACGGATATTTCGCTGTAAGCCTCGAAGTTGCCTATGATTTTATATACGTGAAGCAAGTAGTCGGAGTCCACAGTCGCAATGTACTTTTTGTCACTAGTAATATCAAATACTTCGATATTTTTCAGCGTTGTTTTTGGGCCAAATATCGAGTTTTTGGAGGATTCATTGTTCGATCCTGCAAATACTTGATCTGATAGTATGCTGTCTGAAGAATCACCCGTTGGTGAAGGAATTGAAACTAAAATAATTCTAATATTGAGATAACATCATTTAAACAATTCGAAAAGGTTCTAACTTACGCGCGAGATGACCTGATCCAGAGCTCGACATTAATGATATTAGTTTTAAGAAAAGATGATTAATTGGGGTTGGCTTAGAAAAAGAATTGGACACACTTTTATATAACATGGTCATCTGATTCATTAGATTGTCCGAATGATCTCTTTGGTGCAACTATGGAATACACTTGCTAAGGCAACACAAGATGTGGTGAAGCTTAGATGCAACGCAACACTATGTCCTCCAGTTCAATTAGGTTATTTATGCTTCTATTTTAATCAAAGAGATATGTGAAAGATATCAATCTTAGGTTTTGAATACATTAAAATCGATACAGGCACACATATCACTGATATCATACACTCTCCCAAATTTAAGACTGACAGTTTATCTACAAAACCTTTTATATAAATATAACCATTATTTAATTACTATTAGTTCTTGTACATTTTACTTTTTTTTTATTGTGCTACTTCAGACAAAGAAGAAAGATGAATTCTATCCTTTTTTTTTAAAAAAAAAACATGATATTTTGATTATGATTAAGCATTAGCTTCGTTTGTGGCATTGCTCTGTGCAACTTGAAGCTCACGTCTCTTAATATTGGTTGAAAGCACTTGTGATCTGAAAGTGAGACCCTTTGTACGCTCAATAACCTGCTGATAAATCGATGTAACAGGTGTGTTCATAACAACAATGTTCTATATAAAAAGTATAAGTAAACCAAGCCAACCCTTTAACAATCGTCCATTTTCTAACCTTTTCAAAATCAATCTTTGCATCGACACGAGTATCTCTAATCAAGTTCACGATCCACTTTTCGCCCTCATCCTGAGTCAAGTTTAATCTCTGTGACATTTCCTGAATATCGATCTTTTGATGGATTCTGCAGTAAGTCTCTGAAATGTATTGTCTGGCACTTTCCATAAAGTCCTCTTGTGTGGCTGCCAAGAAGAAATCGTTGCTCAAAACATCCTCGCATTCCTTCAACTTCTTTTGTGCCTCTTCAAAGTCGAATCGAACAAAGAGAGCCTCGACAAACTCGGTGACGGGATCGCGGTACTCGTATGTTTCTTGTTCAATGATCTTGACCAATTCCTTCATTTGGTTCTTTCTGCGCTTGTTTGTGACGATGGCAGTGGCAAGATAACGGAGGATCCAAGGGCAAGAGGTTTGGATGGTGTTGATGTATTGGGTGCTAAGGAACATATCGACAATACCGTCACGGCCCTTGGGGTGGTTGAAAAACACAAACAAGGACCAGTGAAGAAGCCAAGTGCGTTGTTGGAGTTGTTGGAGTGGAGAGGTGAAGTTCTATACACACGTGTCAGTAGCGCATTACTCGTTTACTCGTTTGTTTCTGTACCTTTTGATCAATGGCTTCTCTCAACTTTAACATTTCATCCAAAGCAGCATCCCAGTTACCTGTCAAGATCTCGGATGCCATTTTACCCCAAGTTGCGTTAAGGGAACGTTCATTATCAGTGGACTAAGATAATCACGTCAATGGTTAGTCCCACATTTATACATTGTTTTCCCATATCTTACCAACACACGGAAATGATAGAGATAATCGGCAGCACCTCCATAATCACCACAGTTGTATTGGAATTGGCCGAATTCATAAAGGGTGTTGATGGATTCCTCGGTAAACTAGTTTGGAGATACCAATTGTTATTATCGTTATCCAGTAGAAAAACACCAGAAAAAACTTACGCTGTAGTTTTCTTTTAAATATTGGAAATTTTGAACTTTGTCTTGACGAAGAGCTGCAATAACTTCAGGCTTTTCAAGAACATCCATCACCTTTTGAGCCTTTGCTCTCAAGTCTTCCATTTGAGCCAAAACATTCTCTCTCTTCTCAGTGAATTCTAATCAAAAAAATAAAAAGTTTGTATACAAATCTACAAGATTACGAAGATGATGGTGTGTACCTTTGGGGACTTCTTCAGTGCTGTGAAGCTTTTGATAAAGGTCAAGGATAAAGTCGACCATGTTGGAGCCTTTGAACAAGTCATACTTTGACTGTAACAAGTCCTCAGGAACATAGACCTAACGAGTGTGTGTCAATATGAAGCGTAATACAAGCAAGGACAATTCACGAACTTAAAGTACTACCTCTTTCACTTCCAAGAACTCAAGAAGAGGAAAGATGAGATGGCGATCCAAATAAGGGATCATTTTAATGGTCAAATCCTGAGCGGCAGCCATTTTATCTTTTTACTTTTTTTACTACCAAAAAGAAGATGTGCCTAAAAGGTTTTGGAAGGCTTGTTTATTAGTTTCTCGAAAAAAAAATCTGCTCTTCAAAAAAAAGCGTGACTTTGTTTATCCCCGACTGGGTGAGCAAAGCTTGCCATTTGACCTTGGCCAGGACAAAAATTTGGAACATGGAATTTTTTGAACAGGAAGAATTAAATATGTGATGGGTAAAAAAAGAAGAACCGGATGAATGGTGAATTTGGAAAGAGCAAGAGGCTGAGCTCTACTATGGCAAGAAAGTGCGTAGCATTTCTTTTTCATCTCTCTCTCTCTCTTTCTCTTTGGCTTTTGGATGACAGGGTGTCACCAAGATAATGAAACCATACAAACAAACAAATAAAGTAAAAGTATAACCAAGATGTAAACATATGGTAGATCAAATTACTCCTTAAGTTGATTACAGTCAGCGCACTAAAAGTCTACTATCGACTCTGTCCTTTTGATGTTCATTTGTTATTCATTCGTTTATTTTTAGACATGCACTCTCGCTTTTGATTGGACAATATCCTCTTTCTGACTTGCTTACTATATTAGGCAATTGTTGTAGATATCGAATTAGAGTGAAAGAGATTATATAAACTACACATTTTTAAACTCTTCTTCCTCTTTTTATTTTTTATTTTTTAGACTTTTACCTTCTTTCCCCCTTTTTTTTCATTAAATAAAAACATATAAACATGTTTTCTCTTCAATATAACAAAGACGCACTGTCAGCAAACGACCTGGAAACAATAGAAAGGGTAAGTTCTTTATAGTAAAAAATAATGCTGAATAACATATGATTGCTCATATATATATCATTATTAGTATTATAATTATTGGACAAACAAAGCGTACAGCAGCAAAAACGACAATGAAATCAACGTCCTCGATTTTAACCGACTTGAATTATTTGGACATTTACTCCATGTATTTTCTCGACTTGATGTGTACAACACATTATATGCTACGCCGTCGCAGTTGCTTGATTTTCTGATAGACGTTGAAAGGAGATATAATGACACACCATATCATTCATTTTACCACGCAGCTGATGTTGTGACCGTCTTGTACTACATGCTTTGTGATTTACACGCCAAACAATTTCTGTCGTCATTTGAGATCGCCTCCCTTTTAATTGCAGCAATCACTCATGATGCTGGTCATGTAAGTTTATTCTTGTGTATATACATTCTTAGTTCTGACATATTTGATCATAGGATGGTTATAATAATGATTATCATGTTAAACTTCAAACACCACTTGCTATTCGCTACAAAAACAAATCGGTTCTTGAAAGCTTATCTGTTGATATTGCTATCGAACTAACTCAAAAGCACGGTCTCTTCTGCAAGGAACAGGAGCGGACCTACATTCGCAATCTAATTTTTGCCACAGACATGGCCAATCATTATGATTTATTGGAGCGTGCGAGTGATCTAGAAGATGCCATGTGTACATATCATCATTTTTGGCAAGATGAAGAAGAGGATCTAATGAGTGATATCTCTGAGACCCTGATATCACCTCTTGGTTTCACACCAATATCTTCAACATTCAGTCATAATCATAACGCCGTAACGATTGACAGTCCGCAGCAGTATCTACTAGAGCCATCACAACGACTTGTATTATCATCACTATTACTTCATGCAGCCGATATATCCAATACAGTTAGATCCTGGTTCATTTCAAAACAGTGGTCTGATCTCATCATTCAAGAGTTTTTCCGTCAAGGCGATGCCGAAAAGGTCGCAGGTCTGGCTGTCTCTCCTGGCATGGATCGTGATTTGGAAACACAGGCCAGCATTAGTCTCAAGTTTATAGACTTTATTGTCAAACCTTATTTTGAAACCATCGCTGGGCTGTTGCCTGCGGCCTCTGTGTTTCTCGCCAATCTAGAAGATAATGCAGCGGAATGGCAGAGATTAAAAGATAGTCCTTTAGCCATGTCCATCTCAAACACATCGGCATGGTTTAGACATCTTCAGCATAGAATGATGAGTGTGGCCGCTGGTACAGTCACCTTGCAGAAACAGCAGCAGGAGCAAAATGCAAACCATGTGAATAATAATAGAAAATTGGACATGACGTCGACTAAACCTGTTACTATTAAACACTCTCATCATCATCGTGATACATGAAAAAAGCAACAACGAAAAGTTTATTATAGAACACCTTTTTTATCATAACAAGAAAATGTAGATAATTATATAGACACACATGTATTATTCCCTTCTTTTCTTTTCCTTTCTTATAGACTTGTACATCATTTTGAATATATTATTAGCACATAAATAAATTATAGATACGTATTATATAGAGTTTAAAATATTAATATTGTCGCTCAATCTATTTTAAAAAGTTTTATATATAAAATATTTTGCGAGTTTGAAAAAAAAAAAGAGCCAAGAAATGACTTTTTATCCGCAGTACTATACAAGTGTTTCTTTATTCTAGAACTTCACTCCAATTTTTGATAATGAACTAAGTAAATGACGTTCATTTAGCATACCATCTTCATGATGTCATTGATGGCAAGTATGGTGTTGGTAAAAAAAAAATCTGTTTAATATCAGACTCCGGAAGGTTGTTACCGATGCCATGCTTAAATAGTTGTATCAGATATCATAATGTATGGGAG
>VCJG01001596.1:25393-39171 GCA_024140375.1 Backusella westeae | reverse complement strand
AAAAAAAAAAAAAAAAAAAAAAAAAAAAAAAGAAAAGCATCAGGCAATTTGTATCCATTTTTAAATAGCAAATTTGGAATCTCTCGGTGAAACCGCAGTGACGTCTTGCATGGAAACTAAATTTAAAAAGATTATTTACATGAATGCATAATGTGTACCTCCAGGTGTATTTGGGATTCCGCACACGCCAAAATAGGATAAGCAGTACTAAAACTTGAATGAAATAATAGAATGGTAATAGCATGAAAAAATAATTACAAAGTCATTATATCATCGATAAATGAAACACACGCTATAGAAAGATCTTTAGCGGCGGTTCTCCTATCCCATTACAACTTTCAATCATCCAAGCCTAGATATGTAATTTATTATACATTTTACTAAGATTACCTCTTTAAGTTACAACATTGAAATACGCCAATGGTCATATTCATAGATATCAGAGTTAAGTGCTCGGTTGAAAGACTTGATAAGCTAATAAAAAAGCATTATTTTAAGCTGCGTCATGATAACGAGTACCACTTTAAATATGGTAAATAGAAACAAGTATCTAAGAAAAAATAATAATTAGGACATTGCTCTGACCAGTGGGTAATCTGCCATATATATTTTTACTAAAAAAATAGAAGTGAGAGTTTGTTTTCAACGCGAAGAGATGGATAAGTAATAGGCTCAGTCAATAATTCTGTTTCTTTTTTTATAAATAATGTTAAACTTCTATTTTTATTGGGATTGTCTACAGACACACCACAGACATGTATTGTAATTACGGTATACGTGGACATGTAAGTATGCATCCATTAAGTCTTCACATTTCTTAAAAAAATATCAAGTTTCTAAAGTTAAAAAAAGTGCTTGTTTTTGAGACGTATATCAACAAATTTTTACGCACTTTTTAATTCATACAGAAGGTAAGCTCTATGCTAAAAACGAGATCAACATACGTATGCTTCAGAACACACCACAAGCAGCGGTTGAGTCACGTGTGGTGTATCAAAGAGAGAAAAGTGGTATGTCTGTAGACAACCCCCTTTTTTTTATTTCGGATTCTAGGAGGTTTTTGCAAACAAACTCGCAAATACACCGAAATGATATTGAGATATGTTGAATATTGAGACTTCTTGGGATGAATTGACAATTAAAACCATCGCTTTCAATTTATTATGAAAAATATGCAACCAATTTGATTTATTATAAGCATTTTCTGTTTTATATAAAACCAAAAGGACTCTATGGCAACTAATACTTGAAATATTGTTCGATTTGGTATTCTCTCTTCTTTTCATATTGTCCAATTGAGGGCTTTAATTTAGCATGAGTATTTTTTTTCTGAAATGCAATGATGTTTATTCTTAGCCAAAGAAAACCCCCGTTGTTTTCAACTTGAATAACTAAAATTGTATCGTTGGATAGAATATGTTTCTATTAATGAAATAGGAACGTTATGCTATTTTTAACCAAGCATCGTCTTCTTTAGCTCATGCATATTAAATAGGTTTTGTAGATCTATTTCTTGACAAGCGCACATGATTGGACCCAAGCAGAATTCGGCGCTTTAAATTATAACGTGCTTTGTCAGATCAGTTGTTTTGAACGTATCTTTTATAAAAAAGACGCCGAAAAATAAAACGATAAAAGATGCATTAGAAAAAGAAAAAGCCGTAAAGACCCAATTAAAAGAAATAACCAAGACGATATTGGATAAAAACACCGATAAGCATCATAAATATTTTCATCAACTCAGATGGATTTTTTATATATTTTTAAGTGCTATTCGAATATACCACCACCTCACTGCTCTTTCTACTCTAAAAAGTAGTTACACTTGCTAAATGGGTAAAATATTCGCTTATGGTGGAATCTACCATTTTCTTATATCTATCGTTTCCGAATTATTATCACATTTTTTTTTCATCTAATCCTTTTTTTTTCGCTAAAGAAAAAAGAGGTACATGTTCACGTAAATCACAGTTATCCATGTTTGGTTATAAAGAAGAAGATAAGCAATCTTTATATTTATCGGTCAAAATTATGTACAAGCAGAACGCCAATACCCAACTTTTAAATGGAAAATGTCCTTATATATATATACTTTTCGGTCAATTTACAAAAGCCGTACATATGTTTATGAATAGACGTTCCCCTGACACTCCCAATAGGAACACGTAAACGTAAAATGAATGCTAATTTGCAGTCCGCGGAAAGGAACCTATTACCTTTCGGAATAGGTCGGGTCAGCCTCATGCCCATGGAAGAGGAAGAGCTACGTTTTGAGAGGGAATAAGAATATATTATAAAACGCAAATATAAATATTTAAAACAAGATGGTTGTAAAATAATTGAAACGCCTCATTTTATTTATCTTGTTAAAAGAGGTTTAGCATGATACGTGGGCTTTACGATTCTTTTTAAGGCTTGCATAAAACAAACGGGTTTACATGTGACAAGGAAGGCAATCCTGGGTCTCCCTTTTAATTGCTCGTGGGAATTACATGGACTCCGAACCCCGCATTTTTTCAAACCTGATTTAAAAGCAAACCTCAGAAGAAAAAAAAAAAACTCTTCTTTACTTTATATTTTTGTAAAAAAGTTCAATAATAAAAATGGTTTCTGAAAAGTTTGATGCTATCAAGGTCGGTACTGGTGAGGATCTTGTCACTTTGACACGTTGGGTTATCGCACAGCAACAGGTAAATAGATTATCAGTTTTCAACAAGTAGAATGAGCCTATCTCTTATCATTTTTTTTTTTAATATTTCAGGAAGCACCTGAAGCTACTGGTGATCTTACTTTGCTCTTGACTGCTATCCAATTTGGTTGTAAGTTCGTTGCTTCCAAGGTGAAACAAGCTGGTTTGGTTAACCTGTAAGTAAAAAAGGGACTAGTTGAAATTAAAAGTGGGACTATGCTTGTTTATTTATCTGTACCGTTCTCTGTTTAGTTTGGGTTTAACTGGTCAAGCTAATGTTCAAGGTGAGGATGTCAAGAAATTGGATGTTCTTGCCAACGATATTTTCCGTAATGCATTGATTGCCTCCGGTAAGGCCTGTTTGTTGGTATCTGAAGAGGACGAAAATGCTATGATCATTGAGAACCCTGATCAGCGTGGTAAATATGTTGTAACCTTTGACCCCCTTGATGGTTCTTCCAACATTGATTGTGGTGTTTCCATTGGTACCATTTTTGGTATCTTCAAAGTCGTAAGTGTTGATGTTGAGATTGTGTTCAAAATAATAATTTTTTAAGTAAATATTTAATGACTTTTTTCCTATAGAAAGATGAATCCAACCCCAATATCAGCGACTGTATCCGTAGTGGCCGTGAATTGATTGCTGCCGGTTACTGTATGTATGGTTCTTACTGTGAACTTATCTTGGTAAGTAGTATAAATAAATGGGAGGGAGGATAAAGAAGTAGCATCATTCTAACTGTTTTTTCTTATTCAAGTCTGTTGGTAATGGTGTTAACGGTTTTACTTTGGATCCTTCTATCGGTGAATTCATCATGACCCATCCCAAGGTAAAAATGCATATATTGTACTCATCGGGTCATTTCGGGCAATTTTTTAACATTAAAGAAATGTTCCTTAAATCAAATTTAGATTGTTTTGCCTCCTCGTGGTAAAATCTACTCCATTAACGAGGGTAACTACAAATACTTTGATGAACCCAGCAAAAAGTACGTCGACCAAGTCAAGCAAAAGTACAGTGCTCGTTATGTAGGTTCCATGGTATCCGATATCCACAGAACTCTCTTATACGGTGGTATCTTTGGTTACCCCGCTGATTCCAAGTCAAAGAAGGGAAAACTTAGAATTTTGTATGAAGTATTCCCCATGTCTTTCCTCATTGAGCAGGCTGGCGGTAAGGCAACAACAGGTACCGTAGACTGTCTTGACTTGGTACCTGAGCATATCCACGATCGTTCTGGTATCTGGCTTGGCTCCAAGGAAGATGTTGAAGATGTTGAAGCTTGCTTCAAAGCTTAAGAAAGCGAGTATGTGAGAGAGAGCGAGAAAAAAAAAGCATATAATACATTATTTATTTTTTTTCTTTTAATTGTACAATAAAATTATCATTTTTCAAAAGTCATAACGAGACTCGGTCTTAAACACTTGTTGGTTATAATGATCATGGATTGACTGTACACGACTTGAGAGATTATCGCTATCCTGTGTCAATGCTATGTAGCGTTTAAATACCTCCTGTTCTTCATCATCCTCACTCTTGGTCAACGGACATTCTTTGTTACTGGAGATATCCAAAATAATCGTTTTGACTTCAGCTATAATACGAATAATAGTATTAACAACTCGCTGCTATTGATTGCATTGGAGTGTATATGAAAACATTGCAGATAATAACAATTACCTTCTGAAATGGGTTCAGTGAGATCAACAAACGCATCATGCTTTGGTATATTCAAAACGGCAATTGCCTGTGATTCCTTTTTCGTCATTCTTGTCATACGTTGACGTACTCTCTCAATCACCCTGCACATGATGTCAAAATTTTCAGCCTCCTCTTCCTATTCAAAACAAAATGCTTTCACTTACGGTGCTGGCAAACCCGTCTCTATTGCTTTACCCAATAAATATTCCCAATTATAGTCTGCCGTCCTCTGTTCTTGGTATGCGTTTGCCATATTTTGGAAAAGCTGCTCAACCATCTCAATGGTTAAATGACGAACAGCGAGAGAATCAGTTCTTTGGGAATCATCGCAATCAATAGGCTTGATTTCTTCAATCGTTGAATCTAATGCATGTTCCAACACTTGGTCTTTAGCGTCTTCCAGTATCTTGTTTTCCAAATTGCCTCTGAAAACGATCGAAAAGTGATTTGAAGGGTATTCTTCTCTACTATTGCACGGTGTTTTCTCTGCAAGCCTATTTCTTTTATTACGACGAAGTACTGTTTTTCTCTTTGGCGTCGTGTATATGCTATTATTGGCTAAAAAGCCTGCTGAATGTCTACCATGACATAACTTGCATTAGCTGATTTCTTTTTAAGATCTCGATCCAATACTTACATTCCATGGCTAAAGGCTCTTGGCCATTGAAAAGGTTCTTCCTTGTTTGAGGACAATAGAATGGCCCTTTTGTGTTCCCTTTCCTTGTCTTTACGTTTTGCTTCCTTTTGCAACCCTACTTCGTTTCTGAATAGTTTAATGTAATCGTACATTTCCTATATTAATTTTTTTTTGTGTATTTTATTCCTGTTGAAGGATGCGGGGAGCAACGGCCGAAAAACAAAACAAAAAATAAGCAAATTTCTTTGACTTTTTTTTTACTTGTGTAATTCGGAGTTGGAGATCGTGATCAGAAATAAGTTTTCCATTTTTGCAGTTTTATCAGATTGTTTGTTCTTCTTTCTTATTGTTATTATTCTTAATCAATTAATCAAAATCGTTACCATGGAAACCTATCAAATGAAAGCTGTAACTGCAACAAGATGTGTTAATTGCGGCACAACCACAACACCTCTCTGGCGTAGAGACCCTAATGGTGAAACTATCTGCAATGCCTGTGGTCTTTACTTGAAGGCTCGTCATACACTTCGCCCTCCCACTTTAAAAAGAGCATCAAAGAAACAGACCGAGAAGAAGAAGCATTCTACTACTACTACTACTACTTCTTCTTCTTCTTCTTCTTCTTCTTCTTCTTCTTCTTCTTCTTGCAGTGGGACCTGCCTTGGTGCTGGCCAGTGCAACGGAACTGGTGGCTCATCGGCATGTGCAGGCTGTCCTACTTACAATCAAAACCAAATCAACCGTCAAGCGCTCATCTGTGCTAATTGCAGAACAAATACAACTCCACTTTGGAGAAGAGACGACAAAGGAAACACTATTTGTAATGCCTGTGGTCTCTATTTCAAACTTCACAATATGCATCGTCCGGTGACAATGAAACGAAGCATGGTAAAGCGTAGAAAACGCATTTCCGTAGCACAAGGATATAGCGATGATGAATCCGAAGAAGAATTCAGACCACAATTACCCTTAAAACGTACTATTGAAAATCGCGTTCCAGAAACAGAAGATTATATGGTCAAAAGGCCTTCTTTGGTTTCTCCTCGAGAAAATGTGCTACCAAAAACACCTCCCAATCATTATTTATTCTCTAAATTTTCAGAAGAATCGACAGAATACTCTCCTCCTGTTATGCGAGAAAACCCTCTTCGATTAGAATCACTGTTTAACCCAAAAGAAAACTGTAATATGCTACCCTCATTAACTTTACCGCCTCTTATGTACCAAGGCGCTCCCTCTCCGCCTATGAGCCAAGCTTCAAGCCAAGCATCGAGTCAGACCTCACCAAGTCAAACTTTAGTTACCCAGCCTTCGATGACTCAGCAAAGAGAATATGATTTGGCTGATTTTGATGCCGCTTTGGATAAATTAGAGCATCTAAGACGCCAAGTGAGACCTGAACAAGCCTATGCATTATCTCAACTTACTCAATCCATTACTGAACTAGCCTCAAGGGCTGAAGCAGTACTTTCATATTACTAAATTTCTATTTTTTTATTACTATTTATAATTTATATCCCTTAAGTCATTTCTTCATGTACAGTAAATATAAACCCTCCAATTCTCTTTTTCTATATCTCATCCTCTATTTTGTATAATAAACAAGTTATTAATTGTTTCTATATCTGTTTCTTAATAATCGTCTGATGATATGATATAATAAGCGGGCTTTTTGTTATGATGAAAAAATCTGATAACAGTTGAGATCGGATTTTGAATCCGGAATAAAGTTGAGTTGTCACACTTTTGTCAAAATGATAACATCGCCTTGGTACAGCGACTTTCTGTAAAAAAAAAATCACAAAAATAAAACTCTAAATACAAACAAGGAAAGAGAATACGGCGCAAATAGTACGACGGATAGGAACACGAGAAATCCGAAAAAAAAACTTTCTTTTTTACTTCATTTGTGCGGCATCTCGGACATGTTTTTAATTTCCCTTACACAGAAGTCATTTAAATTGGGAATTCTTCTTTTTTACTTTACCCCAATTTATAAAGTATACCAATGATGTCAAAAGAAAATAATAATTATTAATGATAAGTTTATTTATTACATTCTATTTTTATCGATGCACATGTACTCGTATTCCACCAAGGTATGATATCCTCAGTTGCTTGACTTGATGTCCTTAATGGGAAAAGCAAGCCTGTAAAAAAATAACACGCATTTAATCAGATAAGAAAAGAATCAATATCAGCATCAGCAATTTAAGATCACTGATAGTCTATAATCTCCACATATTGAAACATAGCCAGCCAATCTATTGTCAATTATTGATAATCATCATCAGATTTGATCTTACATATCTCTGATCTTTTTGCTCATCATTAAAGTTTATATCTCTCTTCCGTTCTCTTACCCTGCTATTAATCTTTAATAGGTCATAAAATCAGCAAAACATTTACATCTTTTTTATGTTATTTATTGAAATTAATATTAATACCATTATTCATTCATTCATTTATTGCACATTAATATAATAATATTATTAGCTTTTTTTTTTTTTAAAAAAAAGAAAAGGAGTACAGTGAAAAACCATTCTGGATGGCTATATCATCTTCTCCTTATTATTTTTTTTCTTTTCATGATTATCATATCAGATGATATCTATCATGCTATAAAATAAAAACAAAAGATATTTTAAGATCTTATTAAATCGCGTGGAGGATCCATCATAGTCATTACAAATATAACAATGCACCGGTTTTTTATCATTTTTTTGGGGGAGAGTGACCTATACATTCTTTTTAATTGAGATTTCTTGAGCTGCCATCTGATAAGGAGGGGGTAATGATTAAGCTGAAAGTAAAAATAAAACCATTTACTAGGTTCACGGCCTTGATGAACCACTTCAATAAAACACTATCTAAAATGAAAAACAAAAAAGAAGACTAGGAAACTCATTTGTGATTTTATCCAAGAATAGAAACTCAAGAATTCTAGTCTATTTTTGCTCTGCATTAAAAAAAAAAGCAGCCAAAAAATCATGAAGCACGGTCCCTTTGGTAACATCACCATTAACATTATCTATTTCTCTACAAAGTAGAATCGAGAAAAAGATTAAAATAAATTACTTCTTTATCGAGTCCACATCTCTCTCTTTTTTTAGGTTGATGCTAAGCAATAGACTAAAAGTTTCTATTTTAATGCCTCATAGAATCATCTGTTGTTGTCGCTTGGATGTTAAAGTTTTCTTGTCTGTGGGGACACACATGCAAGCATCTGATAACGATTACTACGTGACCAGACCGTACATTTCTTACCTGATTCTCAAATTCTGACGAATCAAATACAGTTTGCTACAGGAGCCAAGAGCTTGGGCATCCCAAAAAATACAATATATTTCTCAAATTCAGCAACTAGTTACATTCCATATTAGGAATTTGTCAATCTATGGTCACATACGGAAATCATGATTATCTTTTTGTTTTTTTTAAATCGCAAAGATACACAAGAATTATAGAAAATTGAAAGGGCGTAGTTGGAGAAAACAAATGCCATTTAAAAATATTTTATTATACACGATACAAAACAAGTAGGGTTTTTCCGTTCGTGTCAATAAGTTATGGCGCGCGAGGTACAGGGGTCTTATAAAACAAGCATCTCGTTACCAAACAACACTACTATTTAAACCATGTTTCGATAAACGGATAGCTCAAATAATCTACATTTATTTACCATAATGCATATTGTTTGTTAAACACAAATACAACATTACTTTTTTGTAAGACAAAAAGCACAACAAGAAAAACTCAGTTATAAAAACGTTTTAGTATCTTTCCCGTCTTTGTACGAATTTACTAATGGGGGATTTCTCCCCGCCCTGAAAAGTAGTCAATGTGGAGGAAAACCTG
The DNA here is from genome assembly GCA_024140375.1 of Backusella westeae. Lineage (NCBI taxonomy): Eukaryota > Fungi > Mucoromycota > Mucoromycetes > Mucorales > Backusellaceae > Backusella > Backusella westeae. The sequence continues at coordinate 30,285 of VCJG01001596.1, read as the reverse complement.
GAACGTTGAACAAATGTCATTCAACGTGATCTGTCACCCCCGTATTTTTTTATTTTTTTTTTTGAAGCGAAAACTCAAATTCCTCTCTGAAATGTGACATGTATATGTGAGATCTCGCGATTCCAATAAAATCATAGGAAAGGTATCCGATTTGGAACTCTAATTTCATTTTTAACTTAAAATCACGATTATATCATCAAACAGAGATACTATTTTTTATGGTATATGCGTATGTGAGGGGGAGTAAGTGTATATTTATTTGAAGTCGTAAGAGAAAAGATGGAAAAAAGTTTGGGTCCCGGTTGATTCGTATTGTAAGCAATATAAGATATAGATTTATAAGATGATTTTATTAGTGGTTATACTATACAGTATATACTTCAATTCTGTCAATATAGTTCTACCATTCAATACTTTTCAAAAGCAAGGAGTAAACATATCATACTCATGTTTCTCAGACACAACGAAAGCATTGGACGCCATTAGTGTCTCTGATATAACAATTGCATTATTTTTGATATCATGTTAATTGTTTTCATTTTCTTTTTTCTTTTTTTTGTTCTCGGTCTTGTTATGTGTGTTTTTTTTGCTTTATTCGTTATAATATCCGAGAAAATTATTGCGAAAAATTAATAAACTTAATAGATTGAAAATACCTACTTTATTACTAGAGTAAACCATCGGATTGAAATATATAAAAATATGTATTGGCTAAAGGGAGCTTATAGATTATAAATTAGAGCACATAGTCATCAATATTCCTTTAATTTAGTCAGTCTTATAGTAATACTTTATATAATCAAAACTATAATTTCGAATTGTAATAGGAGAATAAACTATAAAAAAATCCTTCTTGTATACTTGGCCACAGACTCACGTAAGGAGGGTTTTTATTTTTAGTTTTGATTGTATTTTTGTACCCAAAGAGCCACAAATTTAGAGAGGAGAACTGTTCTTTGAATTGAATGGTTTTTCATACCAAGTTTTTGCAACATTTTCTTATACCTATAATGAAAACAGTTGTCCTTCGGATATGTATTACTTGGCTCTCATATTTTCATTTTCATTTATTTCATTTTTTGTGAATGAAAATTTTCATTAAATAAAGGGGGGAAATCATACAATGAATAGTTATAACGTACGTGCTATCTATATTGAAGTAGGAGGTTAGGAGCTAAAGGGAGAGCCTATAAATATTTCTTTCAAGTATATAGATTGACACAATCGAAAAAAGGGGGTGATCGAAGACATACTCAATATGTCAGCTAGTGGCAAATATTGATTCGAGAAAGAAATGATAAGTAAATAGTAAAAGGAGATATATATTTTTGACTATGAGCAGAAAGAAAGGTATGAAGATGGTATCTTTCTCAGCTTTTGAAGTGTTGTTTTGTAATCAAAACCAAGTAAATGGTCTTTTTTCTTTATTAATTACTTTTATTTTAGAAGAAAGAAAAGCCAGACATGCGTTTCTTTATCTAGATTTAGATACGCACAAACACACATGTTATTTTTTCATTGTTTCAAAGTTAATTTCAAGTATTGGCGACTCCTTTTTTTCTTTGTATATATAAAGAACTAGTTTTTACTTTTCGATTCTTGAACAAACTTTCCTTTCTTTTCAACTCATCACACTCATTTAAAACTATTAACATGAAAGCAAATGTCATTATTTTCTTTGTTTTATCAATGTTTTGGCCACTGATATTAGCTGCAGGATCAAACCAGTATGGCAGACGTGGGGTCGCTCGCATTATGAATTTTGGAGATCCCGAATATATGACAGGTTTTGAAGGTCTCGAAAAACGTGATCGCGGAACATGGTAAATGACTAGAGTTTAATTCCAGAATATAATAGTATTAAACTTCATGATAAAGGTATTCTGGGCCTGATTTAAAAAATGCTGCTTGCTATGGCATTAATGGATTACGTCCTTTTAATGCTAAAGTTCAAGATATGATTGGAGCTATGGTACTTTATATATATTGTAAAAGAAGAAGAAAATAACCTAAAATTATTAATAGGCCATGAATGGTTTCGAGCAATGTTATAAATGTATGAAAATCACGAATAATCGCAATCCAAAATACCAGGTTACCGTTAAAATAGTAGACAAATGTGCAGCTTGTAAAGTTGGTAATGTATAGCCAACTCCAATCTCTTCCGCAGAAACTTTATCTCACATCTATATCATCATTCTTCCCTTTTTTTAATTTACATTAGGTCAAGCAATCGACCTAACTCCAGCCGCATATAAACGTCTTTCACCAAAAGGCGACTTAAAATCTGGTGTACTTGATATCAGTTTTAAGCCAGTAAAATGTCCAAAGGATGGAATCCTACCAAAGCTTCCAATTATTAAAAAGTTGTTTCAGTAAAGAAACAAAACAGAAACAAATTTCTAGTGTCATTTTTACTTATAATACATGTATTTTCTTAAACCGTTCTATGTTTAAATATTAGAAAACAATAAAAAAAAAGGCAAACATAAAAGAAATGTTGATATTTATTGTGCGATTACTTATATAGGCTTTTGAACTCATCTTATTCCTTTTTTTTGTTTATAATATACTCTTTTGATTATTTTAATGACATTTGGAACTTCAATGACGAATCTATCATATTCGAAGCTCATTTCCGTTACAATCAGCAGTATTAGAAGTATTTACTTAATGCTATTTTTTGAACAATAATAATATATAATGCCATCGGTTCATTAATTAGTATCAATTGATATAAGAAGTATGCTCTATAGCATGTGAATTAACATCGTCGATGAATATAATTGTACTATTTAGGGGATTTTCGAAATGATAATTTAAAGAATAAAATTAAATACTCCAACTCACTCCCTGGATATGATGTAAATTATCATTAGTTCTAAATGTTAGCACCAACATAATATGAATGAATTGTATGAACAAGGCAAATTAAATGCTATTCTACATGATTACTACATATTATACTATGACATTAAGTGTATTGAAAATAATGAATATCCAAGTTTTTTCCCCTCGATAAAATAGCATATATTATTGACAATAATTATTTATATTTCAGTGATATTATGCCTAATCTGTACTTGAAAAGCGGTTCAATAGGCAATGATATAATTAGCTGATGATTCGCTACTCAAAAATTCAACAAAGAAATTATAATACGCTGTTTTCAGAACCTTACAAGCAACCGATAGTGATTGACTATAACTGGCAGATCATATTTATAACTTTGGATAGTAGTAACTTTTTAAGAAGTTAATATATAATATACATGGAACAATAACCTAAAAAAGGTCCACCAAAAGAAGTCCCTCAAGGGCACTTTCTCACCACTTTTTGTCTTCTTCCAAATATAGAATAATAACAGAAAAAAAAAAAACCAGCTTTACGTTAACCACCCAGCCTAAAAAAGCTGTTCTCACTCTCTGTAGGTGGAGTTTCAAGTTTCATCATCCGGATAAAATATGTTCTTAATATACAATCCTGTCTCTTTTTTGCTTGTTCTTATTTTTGATTAAAATGTCCTCTATTATCGATTCAAAACCATCAAAAAGCATATTGAAAAGCACAAAACTAGTACAAAGTAACACCTGGCTATCAAAATTTAATTTCACAGATAATAAGCAGCAGGATACACAAGACGAAGAACCTGGAAAACCGCTAAATGAAGAACTTGTCCCAAAGACACTAAAAAGAGTGCGCTTTCCAGTAACAAAGCTTACTACGGAATACCTTTTTTTAAAAGAACAAAATATTCCCATGATGTTGACTCAGGATCAGCAACATCAAGAGGATTCTCAGCAAGTGCAGAATGCTACTCAGTTATTGTCCCTTTATGAACGCTTATGTAAAGCAAAAGGAGAACCCACCATTGACAAACTGGTGATTACGCTTCTTGTAAGTGGTCTTTAACAGCACATATTTGAACTGTTTATTTATTTATTTATATTTTACATAAATAGAACCAACCTCAGGCAACCTGTTTGACTCGGTTAGACTTGACAAACCAATTTATTGATCGCAGCAACATTGAACCATTTGCAGATTTAATGTCCCTTGAATTTGGACTAAAGGAACTTTTGCTTGACAACTGTCGACTAGAAGACGATGTAAGAGAGAGCCGTTTATTTTTACAAACGCAAACTAAAGTCTTTTAAGGCAATCAAAATATTGATGCATAGTTTGTTATTAAACGATCAAATCACCTATTTAAGTCTCGCGAATAATCCAAAAATCAGAACAAGCGGGTTTAAATACATTGCAGTGTATATCAAAGGGGTAAAAAAAGCGATGCAAATAATGACAATAGCACTAACATCTATTTTATGAGTTAGTCGACAAGATTGATCACCCTGGACTTATCATACACACAGCCCGACAAAAAGAGCATACAATATCTTTCAACTGCTTTGCCAATGTCAAAAATAATCCGCCTTTTCCTTGATGGATGTCATTTGCGGGTCACACAATTCGAGCAACTTTCTGCCATGATCAAAAACACAAACACAATCAAACACATCTCACTTCGGTACAATCGAGTTATGAACCAACAAAGTGCATTATGGCTTGGCGTGTTTTTAAGGGATTATGATAATCCAATGGCGAATGGATTGCAATATTTGGATATCAGTCAAAATGACTTGAGTCAGGGCATTCAATACATTGCACAGGCATTGAGAAGGAATATAAACTTACGGCAACTTGCGATGAGAGAGTGTAACATTGATGCAAAAGGGTGTGCTCTTATTGGTGAAGCATTGGTAAATAGAATGGGATCTTTGTTGTAAAGGAAGAGGAAGGAGTCTAATGTCACTATTAGAATTATAATCGCTCATTAAAAAGATTGGATGTTGCGTTAAATCCTCTATGTTCACCAAACGTTGACGGTGTAA
>VCJG01001596.1:1306-21014 GCA_024140375.1 Backusella westeae | reverse complement strand
AAAAAAAAAAAAAAAAAAAAAAAGAAAGGAAATCAAGAATAAGCATTTTTTTTTTGCTAGTTCTTATTAACGAGTACATGAACTTTTAATACTAACAATGTCACACATGACTTTGGAAGAAAAAGGAAAGTTTATATTGTAATATATGCCACATCAATTAACCAACATCCTTCTGATACAAGTGGCGTATTACTAATCTTCATTTCCCTTATAACTACTATCATGGCTTCTTTCTTCATTTTAAGTCCAGGCAAGGCGATTTTTTTTTCCTTTTTAAGATCTTTCCTATTTTGTAAATCAAATATATAAAATAACTGGCAAAGGACGTGCGATGTTGGAGATATCGAAAAAAAAATCCGTGTGGATGGTATTTCTAATTCTAAAAATTTCCCCGCACTAAAAAAGGGTCTTTTATGACGATATTTTCTCACTGATGACCACATTCTCTTAGTCACTTGAATATGAAACATGTATAAACTTTATGCCGATAAGTATAAAAAGAGAACACCCTAATGGTACTAATATTCTCTTCTTTTTCTTCTTTTCATGCTTAAAAGAAACAATGACTACTCATTGTGCTCAAACTAAACTAAGTACATCTTCTCCTCCAAACTCGCCTCGTATTAGTGATAAAATGCCACATCAAAGAGGTAACCTCTACCGTCTTTTTTGGTTTCGAATGAAACTAAAGCTTTTTTGAAATTGACATTTATTGACATGTGTGGATTTTTTTGCCATTTGAACATTTTAGCTAATGATCAAGAGAACAACAACAAGACCAACGAAACATGTTTAAAATTTGGTTAGTAGTAGTTTAACAATAGGGTAACCCCAAAAGCTGACATGTATGGCACTTGTAGAAAAATTAACCTGTGAGCCCTATTCACCACCACAAACTCCAATGGGATCGATCTCTTCTACGCCACCTTCAACACATATCGATCTCTCCGAAAAAAAGGATGTATGCGATGAAACACTAACATGCCGCAAAAAACGAAGAGAATCGGCACAATACAACTTGGACGTTTTCAAATTGATTCGAACACTGGGAACAGGTTCTTTTGGACGAGTGCATCTTGCCCAATCAAAAATAACCGACAACTACTGCGCCATTAAGGTGCTTCGAAAAGAAGACGTGGTCAGATTAAAGCAGGTGGAGCATACCCGCAATGAACGGGAAATTCTTTCAAAGATCAAAAATGACTTCATTATCAGCTTATGGGGCACATTTCAGGATGATGGAAATTTGTATATGGTAATGGATTATGTACCTGGAGGTGAATTGTTCTCGTATATGAGAACATGTGGAGTAAGTTGAATAGTATTCCAAATGATGTCATTTATAATTATAGAACTAAACAAAAATATAGACTCTCGGCGAAGACACTACTCGATTTTATGCAGCTCAAGTGCTATTGGCTCTTTCTTATCTTCACGGTCAAGACATTATTTATCGAGATTTGAAACCTGAGAATTTATTGTTGGATGCCCAGGGTTATATCAAAATTACCGATTTTGGTTTTGCAAAGGTTGTTCCCGATATAACATGGACTCTCTGTGGAACTCCTGATTATCTAGGTAAATACGAAATATGCCTATATATGCCACGTATATAAAACTTACCATATTTGTTATAGCTCCTGAAATCATTCAATCGAAAGGTTACGGAAAACCGGTGGATTATTGGGCTCTTGGTGTCTTAATATATGAAATGATAACTGGGTACGTAATAATTATATTAGGTGGCGTTTATTTGGACTAACAAACTAGTTGTATAGTACTACGCCATTCTACGATGATTCTGTCTTCAAAATCTACGAAAAGATAGTTGCCTGTAAGCCTGTATATCCAACCACTTTATTCAGCTCCCAAGCAATCGACTTATTAAACCATTTAATGACACCGGATCTGAGCAACCGATATGGAAATTTGAAGCGCGGTTATCTTGATATTGTTGAGCACTCTTGGTTTCAACCTATCGATTTCGATCAATTGTCAAAGCGTGCTATAACAGCACCTTATGTTCCACCGGTCAAAAGTGAAGGTGATTCAAGTAATTTCGATATATACGATGAAAACACAAAGCCATATGGTATCTCTGAACCAGACCCGTATCGTAAACTGTTTATGGATTTCTAAAAAAGTATCATTATAAATCTCTATTTATTTTTTTCTCTTTTCCATTACGTGCATCATTTTATGCCTGTTTATACATTCATCTATTGAACATACATATACACACACAAAAGCTTTTGTTTCATTAATATTATTTCCATCTCTATTTTGTTTTTTCCCTTCTTTTCCATCGCTGTACATAACAAAAAATAAATAAATAAATGAGGAAGTCGAATAAGAAGAAAGAATAAACAAATAAATATACTTTTGCGTTTAATCATTGATTATAAGAGATCATATCACCATAGCATTGAATAAATTATACAATCAACTTCGCATGATTATTAAAAATCGTAACAATAAATCTGTCGTCCCCCTTTATTGTTTTTTTTTTCTTTCCCACTTTTTACCATCATTCTGTTTCCCCTTCTTCCCCTCTTCTTCTATGAATCATAAAATGCAAGCCATACGTTTTCACAAATAAGTGCGACAGACTGCATGAATTTCATTTATGGAATGAAATGCGAATGTTATATAAAAACAATATGAAGAGCGAAAAAGAAATTAACCTGCATCATGTAAACCAATCCTTTTATTTTATAAAATAAAGTATAATGTGCATGCCGGTAATAAAGCTGTATCTTTTACCTATTATATTTGCTTTCGATGATAATTTGTTCATATTATTTTTATATATATAGAGTTAAAGAAAAATTATGTATAAAGTCGATCAAAGTAAACAAAAAAAAAAGGTATATATACATGCTGCTTTTTTTTTGTAGTTTTCTTCTTTTTTTTTCTTTTTCTTTTACTCCCCCTTTTATTGTTATTATATATATATATAAATGGACTCAAGGGATTCATTTTTACCAATTTATACGCTTTATTGCTGTATAATAGCAGGAATCGGTGCATTTTCTAATGGTTGGACAATCGGATCCCCTAATATTCCAGGAAATATCACCCATGGCTGTCCCAATGGTAACCAGCATGTTCAAAATAATTCATTTCCTGATTGTCTTCCAATGACTACCTCCTTATGGTAAAAAAAAAAGAAATATAGAGATAAGAGATGAAGTAACTAATTTTTTGCTTAAAATAGGGGTTTTGCAGTGGCGTCATTTTGTTTAGGTGGTCTTGTTGGCGGTTTGTTAGGTGGTGGAATACAAACCTCTCTTGGTCGTAAAAAAACAATCATATTGAGCAACACTGGGTTTATATTTGGAGGCCTTATGATCGGTCTCTCTATAAACACTGTAATGTTTATAATCGGTCGCTTATTATGCGGCCTATCTTGTGGTCTTGGATCACTGGTTATCCCTACGTATCTTGGTGAAGTCTCTACAATTAAAGCTAGAGGGTTCTTGGGTTCTTTTAACCAGTAAGATTTAGATACTAACATCAGACTTATTTATTGATTATTTCACTCACTCATTCCCTCTATTTAATTCATATATACCTCTTTTTTATCAATTAAAAGATTCTTTACGGTAACTGGCATTTTACTCTCTTCTATTATCGGCTTGCCAACAGCTATCGTTCCACTTTGGAGACTCAACTACGCTATTGTCGCCATCCCAGCTGTTATCCAAGCGATTACAATGACAACTTGTGTCGAATCACCCCGTTGGCTTGTATCTGTCGATCGCCATGATGAAGCACTTGAAGCACTCCAAAAACTTCGTGGAAAATCAGTCGATGTTTATGCGGAATTTTTTTCAATTCTTTCAGGACAATTAGGGTACCAACGCGCCATAGAAATAGTAGATTTACCCTCCAAGCCACCTTTTGATATCAAAGATGAAGAGGGATCCATTCCTACATTAGAGCATGAAAAGGCCTCACAAAGTAGACAGCCAATGAGCATCATTGATATTTTTAGAGACCCAGTCATTCGCAAAATCACCTTGATTGTGCTATTCCATCATATCATTCAACAGTTATGTGGTATGAACGCTGTCATGTTTTACTCCAGCTTTATCTTTGAGACTTCTCTAGACTCCAAAACAGCGCAATACATGGCGATTGTTTCCTCCTCTGTCAATTTTATCATGACCATCGTCGCCGTTATTCTTGTTGATAAAATGGGGCGGCGTATATTGACTTTAATATCCGAACTTGGTTTATTTTTGTTTTCACTTTTGCTTGTGATAGGTTATCTATATAACATCAGTAGCCTTTTGGTTGTGTCTGTTTTCTTATATGTGGCTAGTTTTTCCTTGGGGATTGGACCAATCCCTTGGCTCATCACGTCAGAGATGGCTCCAATCTATGCATCGTCTGCTATTGGTTCTGCAGCAACCTCCATGAATTGGGCCATGAGTTTTTTGGTTGGTCAGCTGTTTCCTGTCGTATTTGATGCTATCCAAGGCTGGTCGTTCCTGATCTTTTCAGTCATTTGTCTTTCTTCGTTCTTTGTCACATGGTTCTTCTTGCCGGAAACGAAGGGGAGATCTATTGAGAGTATTGTACAGGGTTTTTATAAGTTGTAAAAGGTTATTTCGTTTTGTACATGATTTATTTTAGAGTGATTCGTATTTTTATTTTTTATTATAGATTGATAGATGTAGATTTAAATAAATAAAAGCAATATTAATGGCAATCTTCAGTTTAGATCTTTTATTTATTTTGCTTTTTTTTTTAAGCTTTTTTTTTTTGCCTCTGTTACTGTGGCAGTGTGCTCGTGATCAAAAAGATTATTGGTTATTTTAAAGAAGTTTAGTCCAATCAATTCATTTAATAAAAGAGAATGCCACTTTAAAGCTATTCCAATGCTTAGATTTCTTTAAAAAAGTATACAAGAGATATCTTGTATATATATAAAATAATACATAAACAATATCCTGATCTCGCTTTTTTTTTTCCTCTCTCTCTTACTCGAAAATAAATCAAAACAAGAAAAAAGAAACGTTTTTCATAAACTAATTTTGTCTCCTCGTCCTCTATTAGCATTATATAATAATGACAGTGATCTTGACTTCGAGTCAAATAATATATCAGCCATTGGTTCAAGCATCGTTTCTCTTCAGCGGATTATTTCTCTGTAGCGGGTTTTTTATATTAAAGCGTCGTTGGAAGAGTGAAAAACAGATAAGCTGGATCCTCACTCTGATGAGCAGTGTAGTGTGCACCGTTATTTCTCTTCCGTTTGCAGTCCGTTTCTTTATCTTTCGGAAGCGAGATATGGGCCTATTAGAATACGGTAATCAGTTCCATACGGCTTATAGTTGCTTTTTCATGACTTACCTCTTTCTCGATCTTGTCCTTGGATGTCGCTATTACAAGAGTCGAATCACGCTCATGACAGGTTGGGTTCACCATTTATTTTATATAGCGGCTTTGTTATGGTTTCAAAAGATGCAAATCACTTCTTTTTTTACGGTGGCCTCGATCTTAGAATTGCCTACTGTTATTCTTGCTGTCGGGTCCATCGATAAACGCCTGAGGTCAGATACTCTCTTTGCCCTCACTTTTTTCATGTTACGTCTCGTGGCTCATGCCTGGATGATGGTGTCACTTAAGCGATATCACAGGGTCGAGTTTATGTGGATCATTACTTTGATCATATACCCGCTTCATCTCTATTGGTTTTATGGTAGACATTTCTATTTATATATAGATGTAAAGGGGAAACTTAACAAGTTTTTATTTATTTATTTTAGGTATCGTTCAAATCAATGTTCGAAAGTACAAGAAGAGTAAAGATGCGTTGTAAATTTTATGATAAACCACCAATTAACTCGGGGCTTTTTTTCTTCTTCTTCTTCTCCCCCATGTTATTTATCCTTTCTATAATTTACTTGTAGACTATGTATAATATATTCAATGAAATAGCAATAACGATAATAATAGTAGTAATGATTATATATTTTAATAATATTTAAATAAATCGGATATCTGTTGACACTTTGTGAAACACATAATGAAAATGAAATATATCCATATATGTTTTATATGAATGTGTGTGTGTATATACATGGCAATAAAAATAGAACAAATGATAGGGAGAGAGAATGAAAGGGTGAAGGAGAAAGAGAGATAAAAAGCTGTCTTTATAAATGGGTATCCGACATTTCCAATTCTATCGACCATTTACTTGATGTTGATGATGATGAGACATTATTATCATAACCAAAATACAACTCTTCGTCACTTTGGTCACTTGAATCCATAAACTCTTCATATTTTTGCTTGACACAAGAGATACTACAGTAATTTGATTCCAAGGGTCTCGTTAACTTGTTCCTGAAACCATCCAATAAGGCATTTGCACCTGCAGCATGTGTTACAAAAATAATCACACCGTCCTGATGCTGCTGTAAACAATGAAATCTCGTCTCGTCAAAACGTTGAAGCATATCTGTGTAACGCTCTGGATAGTCAAATTCGGATTGGACTGATTGATACCCATAGTCCATTTTTAAAAGAAATGACTTGTTCTGTGATGAGTAATTATAAGCTTGTAGGCGAGCAATTTGTTCATACTGTTGATTAATAAGCATCTGGGCTGGGCAAACTTCATCAAAGAACCTCTCACTCATCCACTCTCCTAATCCAACCTCGAGTCGTAATGTCACCGGCAATCCCATGCCTTCAATTATACTAATAGAAGTATCGATGCAGCGTTGGAATGGTGATGAATAGATGGTTACTTTACTATTATCCAGGTTTTGTTGCTTGATGAGTCTTGCTAATTCCATGCCAGTCTTTTTTGCTTGTTGATGGCCCTATAACCAAATCAAAAGTACATTTAGATAATCAATTAAATTACTTTTTTGTTGTCTATCATTGATCCTACCTTTGAAGTGATAGGAGGATCCCATATACATCGTGATGGATCTGGCTGCCAATTTCTATCAACATGATCTAAAATAAAAAGTCAGATATAATTTATACAAAAATCTTTTGCCTGTCATAACTTACCTAATCTTTCAGCATGGCGTACAATAAAAAAAGTCGGACTGGAAACCATATTTTAGTGTTTTTGGGGTCTTGGGGTTTTGATAAAGAAAAAAAAAAGTATAAAAAGAGAAGGAAAAAACTATACAATTTTCAACTAAAGTTTTTTTAAAAAAAAAAAGGAGATTGATGATGTGTAGTATTGCAGCCATTTCATTGGTTCCGGGTGTAAAAATACGATCATGAGATTTTGCATGTGAAAATGAAATCAACCTGTCTAAAAGAGTTTACACGCGCACACACACACACAAACCAGATCGCATATATTTATTCATAAATGATAGACATTCAATATATAAATATATTGATCTATATATATTCATACATGAATGATAAATACATAACCAGCGAGTGTGTTTATGCATGCCAAGATAAATTATACATAAAATTAAAACTTTTCTTTTTGGAAAAAAGCACATGGCAACTGTTGAAATTGTAGAAGATTCAGAAGTTCCAATAACAACAACAACAAATCATGTATGGGTTTGTTTTTAATAGATGGAATAAATATATACATTTAGTCGGATTCTTTGTAAATACAATTTTTCTTTTTCATTTGTCACTTTTATAAATTGAAAACATTTCAATTTGTCACTATTATTATTATATAGCGAAAACAGGTGTATAACGAGTGATGCGCAATGTATGAATCCAGAGTAGCTGCTTTCAAGCCAATTACTGCTTTTATATTAAGCAGTGGCTTTACTTCTAGTCAATCTTTCTAGAATTTGCTTGGTTAATTGTTAACCATGTTATTAAATTTCGATCTTAAACATATGCCTTGTTCAACGGTACGTGTCCACTTTAACAGCCCATAGTACCAAAATATGGGCTCGATTCAAACTAGTCGCCAGCAGACAAGTGCTTCAGCTGTCAAAACAATTGACGTTTTCGCGCAAATTTGCGGACTGAGATCTGATTTTGAAAACTGGGCCGAGTTTTCTTTTTCATTTTTTTTTCGGTCTATTTATCCATTTATTGCTCTTTTATTTTTATTTTTATGTGGTCGAGAACTGCTAGTATCGATCGCTCTTTGCATTTGCTAAAACGCTATTATTCAGCAACTCGATTGAAACAAGCAATCCAAACTGGACATGTCGGCAAAGTGCAATCAGCCTACAATTCACTCGGTGCGACAGATCAGCAAATAGATCGTAGATTGTTACGAAAGCTTTTACTCATTGCACGTAAAGGGGAAAATAGTCCAATATTTGTAAAGAGAATTCTGGGCGATATGACTAAAAAGTACGGCTATGCTCCTGAGCACTTTGAATATCACGCACTCATGTATGCTTACGGTGTCCAAAAGCAACCTCAGTTGGCCTACAACGTCTTAGATACAATGAAAGCAAATAGCCTTCAGCCCAACCTATTTTCTTACAACACATTGCTAGGTTGCTATAAACGCAGTCAAGACGTACGCGGGTGTGAAAAAGTGTTTGAGGAAATGGAGGAAAAAAACATTCAGCCAGATACAGCCACCTACAATACGCTGATGGATCTGTGGGCAAAGAATAATCAACCGGAAAAAGTATTTGAACTTTACAAGGCAAGCATGAAAAAAGGTATTGTGCCAGATGCTTATACGCTCTCCACGGTCCTCAATTTGGCAATAAAGGAAAACAACATGGATATTGGAAACGGCATCTATAATCGACTACTAAAGAGCACAAGCCCAAAGGAAATCGATTTGACTGTCGTGAATACAATGCTCAACTTTAAAGCAAATGTGGATTTGGAAGAGGTGGTTGCACTCTACAAGGATATAAAAACAAAGTTTCCTCATCTGAAACCGGATAGAATCACGTACAACACTGTCATGGATGCCAGCCTCAAGAACAATAACATTGCTAGAGTGTACATGGTATTCAGGGAAATGAAGGCTGCACGTATCAATCCCGATATTGTGACTTATGGTATCATCATGGATGCGGAATCAAAGTTGGGTAGCTTGAGAAACGCTCTAAAGCTCTTTCAGGACTTGTGTCAGTCATCCTCTGTTGAACCCAACGAGCGCATCCTAACTAGCTTGGTGAATATGGCTGCTTCTAAATCAGCAGAGCTTTCCGACATCAATGAATTGGTTCGGTTAACAGAGAAATACAGCGACATATTAAAACTCGATACAAAAGCATACAATGCACTGTTGCATGGATTGGCACGAAACGGATGTTCAAAACAAGTGCAGTATATTTACGATACCATCTTTCGTCCAGCCGATATTCACAAACCTGACATTGCAACATTTACGAGCTTGATTGTAGCTTACATGAATGATGATGCTATAGACGAAGGAATGGGAATTTATCATACTTTACGCGAGCATCATAAACGGTGTGAAGAAGACATTAGAACAGTACAGATACCCATTAGACTAGATACCACGTTTTATTCAACACTGATTGGATCGCTTTCCATTAATGATAGCAGCAGCAGCAGCAACAACAGAAAGAGGGATAATAGTAACAACCCAATAGATTATAATGATGGCGAATCATCACCACCCCGTCTACTAGCAGCACTAGACTTATTCAATGATATGCGAGCCTTGCGGATCCAACCCTCGAAGCATAACTACACAGCTATGCTACACGCATGTGGACAGTACCGCGATGGCTATGTGCTGGAGCATATTCATAAGTTGATAAAGGTTGATCTTTGCTTTGATCCAGATACAGGAATTTACAATGCCCTGATGGATGCCTATAATAGAACAGGAGATGGTGATACAGTCATCGAGATTTGGGAAGCATTGACTTTGTCAGGTGCATCATCATCCATTTCACCCGATCAGACAACTGTTTCCATCTTATTCGACGGGTGCGGATATAACAACCTCGGTGACAGAGCCAAGAGAATATGGAAATGGTTAAAATATACCAACTTTGAGCTCAGTACCAACAATTACAATTCATATATCGAGTGTCTCTGTCGAACAGAAGGGTTGAAGGGTTGGGATGAAGCCTATTCGTTGGTCCAAGCAGAAATGTCACTACCCAAACAAAAGCAGCACAAAAAACCAACAATAGACTTTAAAACGGTAAACACACTCTTGGGTTTTGCTAGAAAACTAGGCTTTTCTTCAAGTCAAGTGGAAACTTTAGAGAAATGGAAAATTGAACTTTTGTAAATAAAAAATAGATTATATATATACACATACAACATGCAGACTTTATTATTATTATTATTATTTTGATGCCTCGTCTCTCTTAAAAAGGATATACATGTACTAATTATTCAAAATATTAGCGGCGGCATCTTCATTACCTGTAGGTATATTAATCATTTCATGGTCATGTCGACACTCCCATAAACTGAGTTGGTAAAGTGTCACAACAACAAGTAAATGGAGCAATAATGAGTAAATGATAAAAAAGTAACGCGACCATTTATGCGAAAAGAGAACACGGGTAAGATTAAGGGTCAGTTTTTCTGCTGGATTCAAAGCATTATAACGACGGTTCTCTTCCTATAAAATGATCATTCAAGTTAAGTACCTTTCTCTCCCTTTCTATATATAACCTATTTTGCTATTCACCTTTCTGTGGAACTGAGTAAATGGATTCATGCTTTCCTCGTATAATCTACCATATTTATCCGCAGGATCCTCTACTGGTCTGGGGGATTTCTTATTGAAACTGCGGTGTGATGAAGCAGCAGGCTCTGCATAGTCCATATTTAATACAGTAGGGCGGTTCTAGAACATCGAGTAAATACCCTTTTTTCTCTCTCTCTCTCTCTCTATAAGAATTTATATTTACCACTAATCCCTTGCTCTGATCCTCCTTCCAAACGTGAACAAACTTGAGTCTTTCATATAATTTAAGGTTGTCAGTCTTTAAGCTTTGAATTTCTGCTCTTGTTTCCTGAAGAGTAGATTCCAGTGTACGAGTGCGCTCCTCCAATTCTGCATTACGCTGTCTGAATCGATCACGTTGGCTCATAACAATAGGCAGGATACTCTTATCATCCTTTGTCTTTGTATTATCTGTACTCATACGAGGTGTACTACTTCCATCTGGTGTACGCGGTGTGCTTGATCCAGTTCCAAATTTGAGACTTGTTCTTGCTGCTAATGCATCTGCAATGTCTTCTGTTGGCTTGTGTTCGATGCGAAGCAAATCTTCTTCCAGGCGATGAATAAGCTCAAGTTGCTTGTTTGTCTTTTCTGTTAATTCATCAATTTTCTTTTGCTTGGTTTCAAATTCAACTTGCATATCGGCATATTGAACCTTGACTTGTGTAAATTCATTCTCAAGCTTCTTGTTCTTCTCCATTAGGCGTACTTCTAGGCTGTCTTGGATGGACTCGTCTTTTTTCAAAACAGTGTTTGCGTCAAAATCTTCATCATCTTCTCCAGTAGAAAACTCGACATACTATATATATATAAAGAATCGAAGATAAGAATAAAAGACCTGATTTTACTCTTTTGCAAGTTACCTTCATAATTTGCAATTCACGCTTAATTTCATCATAGTCATCATAGTTCTTCATTTTCTTTTGTAACTGATCTTTCTCTTCGACAAGTTTTTTAGTTTCTGATGTTAAATCTTTTACTTTCTTTGAAAGTCTTGTCTCTGTTTTTTGCAACAAGTCCTTGTATGTTTCTACATCCTTCATCAATTTGGCAAGCTCAGCATCTTGTTGGGGTGCTGCTGCTGCTGCTGTTGATTTGACGTTTCTAAGAAATGACATGTATTTAATTGTACTGTCTATCAAAGCCAGCAATGTTATCAAATTACCCTTCTTCTTCTTCTTCTTCTACGGATTCTTTCAGCTGCTTGTTTTCTTCTTTCAAATCCTCCTATTTTTATGGTTACTACTATTTTGGATATAAATAAATTAAAAGGGGTTTTTAACCTACATTCTTCTTTTCTAATTGGATAATAACGCCATTTGCACGTTCAAGATCCATGGTAACAATATCCAACTCTGCCAATTTACCCACAACCTCATCATCTATAAATACAATTACCCGCATCAATATAAAACCAGCCTTTTTATTATAAATATTCAAGACATTACCGTATTTCTGGTTATGATTAATTAGCTCAGCTTGTGTATCGTCGTGTGTTTGTCTTAATACTGTCAATTGATCAAGTGCCTGACTTAATTGTTTTTGCAAGTCATGCTCTCTACAAGTCATTGAGGTTGATCAACATCACAATAAGCAACAACCGTTCCTTCATTCTATCGTGTTTACCTTTCTTTGTATTGTCTTATTCTATCATTATATTGCTCTTTCATTTCATCCTCTTTCTTTTCTGATAACTAAATTATCATCATCAATAACACTTTCACATGCAACCAAGTTCTCTGCTTACCGAGCTCTCTAAAGTGGCTATCTTCTTCAACAGTGCCTCATTGGTCTTCCCCAAGGTCTCGGTCAACTTTTCACTTGTCTCCAACTTTTCGTTCAATTGCTTATTTTCGTTTTCCAAGGCGGTGTTATCTACCAATTTTGCACTTTGATCCTATAGCGATTATGGTTACTTTCTGTGTACTTTTTGTATTATCATCTAACAAATCATACGATAGCAGCTTCAAATAAAGGGGCAGGATCAGGCGCATCCGCCAATAGCTTATACACCGTCAAAAATGAATTTTCTGCATATTTTGTACGTCTTGTAATACTATCAATTTCAGCTTGATAGCCTATTTCACTTGAAGTCAGTTTTATTCCTCATCTGTTCTTCTTTACCGTCTTACCTTTTAAAAGTGGTTTAAAATGGCCAATCTTTTCTTCATCAGGTATCTTTTTGAACTCTAACAACTCATCAGCTATTGTTTTTCTCAAGTCAGCTCCCCTCTTACCTCGTGTCTGTTCAGCCAACTTCTTTCGAGAAACAAGTCCATCTTTCTGATGTTCAACAATGGTCAAACCTTGTTGGTCAAGTTCCTTCTGTAACGTGGTTAATTGAACACCCTTCCAAAACTGAATGGCACTCGAAAATTGGCTTGACTCTTCTTCACTCATTTAGGGAAAAAAAAAAATAAGGTAAAAAAAAATGCGTGTTGGCAAAAAACTTGCCAGCATTCTTTTTATACAACACAAATAGGTGTCACGTGCCAATCTTTTTCTTGGTAAAGGCTGTCGTTCACTCTCTTATTCAATTGCTCTTTTTCTTTTTGTTATTTTGTGGATCATGGATTTGGCTATTTTCTGCAAAATAAAGTAAAAAACGCACAGGTTTAATGACGATCAAAATCAGCATTTATTAATATATTAAAACATGCATAATTAATGGACCCATTAATAATAATAATAATAAATTACATTATTTAATAAGAATACATGGTTATTCTTTTTATTTTATTTTACTTGTATTTTAAACAAATGGAAGTGTGTGTATATTATTTTTTTTTAAAAAAAAAATAGAGAGCAGTAAAAATAGAAAAAAAAGTGGCTCGATTTTTTTTTTGTCATGTATATATATGTATATTTACTTCTTGTGTTTGTTGTTGCTACTGGAAGGACTGTAGCTAGGAGAAGTAGGGCTATAGCTTGGACTAGTAGGGCTGTAGCTAGGCGATGTGGGACTGTAGCTAGGACTAGTAGGGCTATAACTTGGAGATGTGGGACTATAGCTGGGGCTAGTTGGGCTGTAGCTAGGACTAGTAGGGCTATAACTTGGAGATGTGGGACTATAGCTGGGGCTAGTTGGGCTGTAAGAAGGACTAGTGGGGCTATAGCTAGGACTGGTTGGGCTATAGCTGGGACTAGTAGGACTGTAAGAAGGACTAGTGGGGCTATAGCTTGGTGAAGTAGGGCTATAACTGGGACTAGTAGGACTGTAACTAGGTGAAGTAGGACTATAACTTGGACTAGTGGGGCTGTAGCTGGGACTAGTTGGACTATAAGAAGGACTAGTAGGGCTGTAGCTGGGGCTAGTAGGACTATAGCTTGGTGATGTAGGGCTATAAGAAGGACTAGTGGGGCTGTAGCTGGGACTAGTGGGACTGTAAGATGGACTAGTAGGGCTATAACTTGGTGAAGTAGGACTATAAGATGGACTTGTAGGAGAATAGTTGGGTGATGCAGGTGAGTATCCTGGAGAAGCAGCATACGAAGGGCTGGAAGGAGAATAACCAGGTGAAGTAGGTGAGTAACCAGGACTCTGTGCATATGGACTAAGATCTCCACGCCAGGGACTAGTAGCAGATCCACCGGCACCGGTATTACCCATAGGAGAGAACATGGGTTCTGAAGGCGAAGATGGCTGTGAGAAATCAACCCAGTCTGGCGAACGTGTATCATAAGGAGTTGCCATGTTAGGTGTCATGTAACCAGGACCTGGTGTGGCAAATCCACTCACATCGCCTATCAAACCATGCTGCATGTTTTGTCTATTATCCTGAGTGACGTTCTGCAACATTTCTTCGTCCAACATAACATCAAATTCACCAGTACCCAAAGGTGCCATTTGACCAAGCATGATATTTTCAGCAACACCTCTACAATCATCCAATTCACCTACAGCAGCAGCTTCCATAAGAATTTCCACTGTTTCTTCAAAAGAACATCTCATCAAAGCACCAGTTTCAGCTCTGTTGATACCGTGACGGGTAATAGCCATAAGATGACCACGGTTTGTCATTACATCACAAAGCAAAGCCAAGTGGCGATAGTTGACATAAGAACCATCGAATTCAATAACGTTACGCAATTCCTTGAGCAAAGCCTTTCTGGTGGCCTCAATACCAAGTACCTCCATGATTTCAACAGTATTATTAGAGTATGTACGGGTTTCGTCAACACCATACTGAGACATGACCTCTTGCAAGTTGATACCATCTGTATCCAAACCCCACTCGGTAGTAGCCTCAAAGTTACCCTTCTCGTTCAAGACTGTACTCTTACGCTCCACAATGTAAACCTTTCTAATACCAGGGATACCACGAAGATTGATGGAGCCCAACATACTTGCCTCCAGCTTGCGAAGGAAGGTGTCTTCTTCGGAACGACCTTCATCCTCGTCCATGTCCTTATCTTCGTTTTCGTCCATCATGACTCTGCAGCGAATAATCAATTTCTCTGAATTCTCATCACTACCAATAACGTGAAGATCATTGCGGAACTCGTTTGTGATGTCCTGGACAACCTTTGTAATATTGAGGCGTTTATCAATCATCATACCACGGTTCAATTCGATACGGAGCAACCAAGGCGAGACACGAGTAACGAAAGGAGAGTTATCATCTTCCAATTGGTAGTAGGTATCAACAAAATCGGCATCCTCCTCAATGACGGTTTGACGTGGGTCAGGATCATAATAAATCTCGGTTGCTGAAGTCACCTTTTGAAGTGTAGTGTGTTCAAGGTTGACCTGTACTTCCTTTGCCAATTCAATGTTGCGAGAGCGTTCAGCATCGAGCCAAACTTCAAGACGAGGTGTTTTGATGTTTTTGGCAACGTTGATGATTTCCTTTAGACGAGGTACACCCAATGTGACATTCTTACTAGAGACACCAGCATAATGGAAAGTATTCAAGGTCATTTGTGTGGCAGGTTCACCAATAGACTGAGCAGCAATCGTACCCACCATTTCACCAGGTGCAACAATGGAGGTCAAGAAACGGGATTCAACTTCTCCGAGAATCCATTCAAAGGCCTGGGAGGTGAGATGATATTCTTCGACAACACGCTTCACAGAAAAGGTAGATCTGAGCAACACATGGAACAATAGAGTGGCGTTCTTTTGTGTTTCAGCAGAGATTTTATCAGAACCACGCACCACCAGCAGACGCTGTGCCAATGCACTAATACCATCAATGACCTGCAGAGGATGGATATCGGAAGGTTTACGGGGATCCAAATGGAAAATTTGCTGTGCATTTGTGATTAAGCGCTGCAAATTAACAGGTAACGGCCATTTATCTTCGCCATTCTTGAAGATTTCAGTACGCAATCTTTGACGATCGTCGGACAACTGACTATATTCATGATCAAGATAGGTCTGTGCAGTCTCACTACCCTCGATACTCTTGAGTACATTGTAACTAAGCACGCCCTTTTTAAATCCTTGGTTCATGACATCAATTCTATAACGCTTTTCAAACTCCTTTTCATTGCACTTGAGAGAGTAGAACTTTTGCTTCTCAACATGAATACCATCCATGCCGTCCTCACCATAACAAAATTCAATGATATCGCCAAGCGAGTTGCGTACAGTACCGTCATATTTCACCATGACATCTTCCAATGCCTTGACCAGACGACGCTGAATATAACCAGTTTCGGCTGTCTTGACGGCAGTATCAATCAAACCTTCACGACCACCCATGGCGTGGAAGAAGAACTCTGTTGGGGTCAAGCCACGCAAGTATGAGTTTTCGACAAAACCACGACTTTCAGGACTGTGATCATCCTTTGAGAAGTGAGGCAGGGTACGGAACTTGAAACCATAAGGAATACGTTTACCTTCGACGTTTTGCTGACCGACACAAGCAGACATTTGAGAAATGTTGATGAAGGAACCCTTGGAACCAGCAGTTACCATTTGCTTGACATTGTTGTCATCCTTTAAACTGTTTTGGGCCATTTTACCGGCATCATCACGGGCCTTATTCAATGTTTGATTGACCTTTGCTTCAAAGGACTCACGCAATGTCATACCAGGTTGTACTTCGAGCTTATCCTGCTGTGCAGTGATGATGACTTCCTGTACACGCTGTTTAGCCTGTGAAATGATATTTGTAATAGCAGCCATGGAAGTCTTATCGGCAATGGTATCACCAATACCAATACTGAAACCGTTTTGAAGCAACCAATAATTGACGACCTGCTGCGTACCACTCAAGAAGAGCTTGGCGGCCTCTGAGCCCAATTCATTGACGATGGTGTGGATCAAGCCGCCGCCAGAGGTACCGACCGTCTTTTTACAGACAATACCACACACCAATTCACCATTTTCAATAATGACACGGGTATCACCAGGCGAGATCAAGGTGGTTTCACCATCAGGGTGTGTAGAATGTGTCGTCTCACAATTGATACCGCTGGGAATGACCATGGAAATGATCTGCTTACCGGTCCACATGGGCTTGGGTTTGAGAATAGCAGGTGGAGGAATATAACCGTCCCAAGAGGGCACCCACATTACAATATTCATGACGAGATCCTTGGTCATGAAGCAGTCTCTCAACGTGAATTTACGAATACCACAAAGCGTATCCTGCACAATACCCATGACGGGCTTGTTGGACTGAGGCGATACAATTTGCTTGGGAACCATACAGATTTCTGTGACTTCAGCACGCGTTTCGAGCGATTGAGGCACATGAAGATTCATCTCGTCACCATCGAAATCGGCATTGTAAGGCGAAGTGACGGACAGATTCAAGCGGAAAGTGGAATAAGGCATAACCTTGACACGATGACCCATCATGGACATTTTGTGGAGCGAAGGCTGACGATTGAAAATGACCACATCATCATCGTTGATATGGCGTTCAACACGATAGCCGTACTGGAGAGGGATCTCGCCCGCACGCTTACGGTAACGCAAATCGATACGCTCACCATTATCACGAATGACATACTTGGCACCTGGGTGCTCCAGAGGACCATTGCGCACGAGTACCTGGAGCTTATCAATGTTGTAGGGTGTGACAATTTCGGGATAGGTCAAATTGCGGGCAATGCTACGGGGCACACCGACCTGATCCAGCATGAGATTGGGGTCACCGGTAATGACGGTACGGGCAGAGAAATCTACACGCTTACCCATAAGATTACCACGAAGACGACCTTCTTTTCCCTTGAGACGGGCACGGATGGATTTAAGCTAATATAAGATTGAGTAAGTCATGCGTATTTATTATAATATATTAAACTTACAGGTCTTCCTGACTTTTGTAGAGCCTGAGGCTGACCAGCAATGTCATTATCCATATAAGTAGCAATATGGAACTAATTGATTACAATTGTTAATACTCATGATGAATTCACTTGACTTTATATATAAACATACTTGTAACAATTGCTCGAACTCTTGAACAACGTGAACAGGCGCACCCTCGGATTCACATCGCTTGACATTGGCATTTGCCTTGAGGACATCAGACAACTTGTGCGTCAAATCATCCTCACCCCGACTGGTGCCATCCATTTGAATAGAGGGACGGACTTGTGGGGGTGGCACGGGCAAGACAGTAATGATCATCCACTCTGGTCGAGCGAATTCCTCGGAAAGGCCCATATCGCGGATGTCTTGATCCGAGATATTTTTAAGGATCTGCAATACTTTGGTTGCTGTCAGTTGCTGTCTGCCTTCTCCGCCAGATTCCTAATAATAATATTAACTTATAATGCTTCAAAATAGGAAATGCCACTTACATCACTAGCATTTGCACGGAATTGGGCATAGAGCTTAAGTCCATCTTTACGGATCAAAGGCTGTTTGGAGCCGCAGCCACCGTGATTGCTCTTACGCTTTCCATCAAAGCTTTCTTTCTCCTCCAATCCATCTTCTGCATCGTCTCCACCATCGCAAGTCATCTTTGCCTTTGCAAGGTCCCACACAGCGCGAAGCTTGGCTTTGGAATCCTTGATTTTTCTTGCTCGTTGGAATCGAATATTGGACTAGATGAACGAAAAATTAGATTTATCTTGGAGGCGCAGTAAAAAAATAAAAAAAAATAAGCAATATTTACATCGTCGACTTTAAGCTTAGAACAATGAAAACAAACACATTCAAGAATCTTCTTTACTTTGGTGAGAAAACCTATTGATTCATTTTGGAGGTTTAGTATATATAGACAACAGTAAAATAAGCACAAGTAAAGACCATACCAATATGATAAATAGGCTTTGCGAGATCAATGTGAGCAAAGTGACCTGGACATTCAGCCATGCCTTCACCACAGGTCTGACATTTATAATTACGGTCAATAGTTCCCATGCGAGGATCCAAGAGACCTCCGTTTTTTGGCTTTTGAGTTCCTTCTTCATAAAGCTCAGGAAATTCTATCTTTGCTACCGACATTGCTTTCTATATAAAACTCGTGTTAATAAAAAAAAGGAATACACTTCCCAACAAAGGGGAAAAAAACAACACGTACAATTTCATCGGGTGAAAGAATACCGAATTGTACGGAATCTACACGTCGCAGCGGTGCAGATGAAAACGCAAATGGATGGCCACTCATTTATAACTCTCTTTTCTTGTTTGTGTGTGTATACGTGTACTTTAAAAAGAAAAAGTTCTTCTCTTGGTTTTTTAAGAAAAACAACTGGCTTTTATCGTCTCTTTTTCGTGTGCTTTTTTTTTTATCTTCTTTTTGAGTTTTTGCTATTTTTTTGGTATTGTTTTCAGTACTTTTCAAATGATCAAGAAACTGTTAGATAAGAATGTAAACAGTAGTTTCAAGTCTGTTTAATTAGATGAATGAAAGAAAAGATAAAGTAACTATTGGAGATTCTTTACTGATCGACACACACAATATAAAAGATTGAGGTTCGAACAAAAAAGCCTGGTTTAAAGCAACTCTGAAAAAAAAGTAGGAATTTATTGAGAGAAGAAAAAAGAAAAAAAAATATGATAGAGTATACGTCACCTCACAATTCAACTCAGATTGAAATACCATTGGTGGAATCAAGAATCTGAATTCGAATAATCTCACAGTCATACAT
>VCJG01001595.1:0-12009 GCA_024140375.1 Backusella westeae | reverse complement strand
GGTAAGTACCATAAAACTCCGTTCAATGTGACTGCTCTAATCTGATGAACTTTAGTCATATCCAAGGGCACCATTTTCGACAAGTCACAAATAGTGTACTGACCCACCTGCCCTTTAATGCCATCGTTTTCCTTGTATTAATAAATGAAGTGGAAAACGTGTAATGATATAAATTAAAAAATGCTATAAAAAATAAAATCATGTTTTAAAAACGATTTGTGTTGTTGGCCAAATACAAACAAACACAAAAAACGCTTTGACGGTTTAAAAAAATGTAACTGAACAACCTTCCATTGTGCATATCATTATTTCTTATTGACAAAAAGTGGCTTTAGGTTCGCTCAGAATGGTAAATCAATTGGATCAATTGGGGTCAATAAATACAGTAATGTTTGTGTTGGATAGTGCACTCTATTCGTTAAATAGTTCAATTTCTGAACAAAAATAATCTGAACAAAATACACCACAGCGATGTTTATGTTGGATGAACTAATGAAGATAATTGAAAACAATCTTTTTTTTTTTTGGTTTATGATACAAAATTCAACAAATCATGATAATCTGTTCCCGCCTTCATATCCAAATCTAAATGAACCCCTGTGCTTTCCATTGCTTTTCATTGCAAATGTTATTTTTCTCAATTATTCTTTGTGCTTTTCTCATTTATTGAAATTTTTTCTCAATTTCTTGAAAATAAAACAGTAACGTATTATATACTAAGTTTGGTGCAGCAGATATAAAAAGTGACCAAAAATCAAAAAAATATTATTCTCTTTTTACAACATTTCTCATGGTAAGTAAAAAAAACCCCCCAAGAAAAAAACTCCAAGACTTTAACATCATTTATTTTTGCTTTATCCTTTTAGTATTCACGATAGCAATATGTATTTTGGTCTTCTAAACATATAGGTATGAATCACTATTCATTTTTATACTTGACGTTGAATAACTTTTTGTTTCTACTTAGTTTACATGGTGTCAATCAGGTCAGAGGTAATGTAGAACACCTTAAACATTATTTATTTTATATATATTAATACCCTTTATTATACTGTATAGCATCGCTACGCGTTTTCCTTACTCAAGATAACCATTCCTCCCTGTCTGTTCCAAACAAAACGGCCATGTCTGTCTCCCAAGTCGCGCCTGGGTATCAAAGGTTTGTATTTATCAAGCACTATTCTATTTGAAGAAACACCACCTTCTTCTCCCTCGCCATTGAAGGCGCGTATTGCAACGAGTATTTTTTAAATAAAACCCGATTTGAATCAAAATTTTTATTGCTATTTTTTTTTTTCGTGGACCTGGACCTACTCCCAATAGCAAACTGGAATACCCAGGTTTTTTTTTACACTACCTTTCAGTACAGCCTAAAAACCTAGGTTTCTGTCAACTCTTTTTGGTAGGAAATACAACTCATTGTACACGTTTCACTAACTATCCCCAAATAATAAAAAACCCAACCTTACATTAGCTTTTGCTCAACTCTAAAGTATCCGTAAAGTTATATATATGACAAGCCTATTTATATCATGAGGAGTTATTGGTCAGTTCAAAGCCTCTTTCACCATCCACTTCAGTACCTACAATTGGTATTATCACTAGTGGACGGTAGTCTACTAATACGAGGACAGTACAAAAATTAACTGGACAAACATTTTGATATCAATCGATGGCATCCAAGAACCATCCAAGTAAAGGTCTTTAAATCAATTAATGGAAAAAAGAAGAATGGTGAGTGCCTTAAATCAGTAAAATGTTTGTTTATAATTAGATTGAAACCGAAAAAAGTGTTGCAATAAATCAAAACAATATTGATGGATAATTCACTTGAAAATCAATGCAAGCATTGCTTGCCAAGAGAACCAACTCGTTTTCTTCAATAAGGCACTAAAAATAATAATATGTGTTAGTCTTATCATTTACCTCACTGGATTTTACGTAAGGTGGGACCCCTCTATAGTAATATACCTTTTTAATCCATGAATGCACCATTATTACTATTCAAGAAGAAAAATAGCCAAAGGTTTTTTATTTGATGAAAATTACTGCTTAATTCTTGACAAAAAAAAGTATTACTATAAATGACTATTACTATATCCGGCATTACTGTAAAGGGGCTCCACTGTATCTGAAAAATAAAATCCAGGTGGCTATTCCTCACCGTTAACCAACGCCACGCTAAATATAGCATAAAAGAAGACAAGCTGGGATTGAGATATATTCTACTTGTATTCTAAAGTGATATTGTTTAATAAATATAGGTACTTTTTATTAAAAATAAAAAAAAATCCATATACATGGTAAACTAAGCATGGATATGTTCATTAAGCTCTTCAAGGTAACTCAACAAGTAAAACAAATATCAGTTTATGGTAACTCATTTTAAAGAATTCAAATAGGAAATCAGTGAGCCGCAGTCCATTTGTGTTTTTTCCAGAAGATGATTCAAAACCAAAAGAATGGGCCTTTGTAGGAAATTTTCTAAAATTATATCCTGGGTGCCACAATCCTAGTATATACAAATTAGGGAATTACGGTTAAGCCGAGGACCTCCGTGTACGCAGTCGCTCTCTCTCTCTATTTATTTACCTATTCAAGAGAAAGCCAAAGTGCCTCAAAATGTCAAATTTTAATATATAAAAGACGTGTTTTTCATCACCAAAGTCAAAAACCAACAACAACAACAAAAATGTCTTCAGCTCAATGGGTATATGCTAATGGTAGTTCCTGGATTGTACTCGACAACCTCGCACAAAGATACATTGAAGGCCTTTGGTCTCGAAACTCCTCCAATTGGATCCAAAGCAATTCTTTTCAAAATCCCGTTTATGTAGACACTGCACAAATGTGCCTTATCATCGATGGCATTGCATACACAATTGCAAGACGCAGACACTAAAATGGACCTCTCTCTCTCTCTCTCTCTCTCTCTCTCTCTCTCTCTCTCTCTCTCTCTCATGAAATATTTTTGCATTGCTTTTTTAACTCATCACCAGCATATATTACTTTTTCATCTATTCTTCTTCCCCCTATTTGTTTTTCTTTAGTTTGACATTTTTTTTTAGTAACTTTTAGAAATATTTTGTAATAAATGATACCAATATAATTGAAATATATAAATTGACTTCTTTGTTAATTCATTTGATGAAACTCGATTGGTTTCTTGTTAAAAAACGTGTTTTATATAAAGACTATGAACTACTTTTAATGAGTGGATCAAAGTAATACGAAGGAACTAAATATGGAAGTTGTTCTGAATCGCTCTAAAAAGAGATATGTTACTTTAAACCCACGCTTTTGTTTGTTTGTCGTATTTTTTGAAAGCGCATGGCCTCATTGCCTATTAGAGAATAAATATGTGGCAACTTGTAACATTCAAGATGGTAACCGATTGTTATGGTTCGAATTAGGAAATATGAATTTATAGATGGAATTGATAAATAAAGTTCAATCATGCTTTCGTTTGATCCAATACAGTGTTTGATAATAGGATACTTTTAATCATACTTATTGACTATCATTCAAGAATAATTGATTGAATTACAGCTATAAACAGTTTTTACCGCACAGGACAGTTATTTTTTTTCTTTCTTTCTAAAGTGCTATGAAGTAAAATGGTCCCTGCGAAATAGCATTATCACAACGAAATACTTCCAAAATGACTTGCTTAAAGTATTTCTGTATAATTGGAGACATGGCAAAAATGCTAATGTAATTGTCTATACGATGTTCTTTCCATTGCTTTTGTTGGATATATATTTTAAATGGCCCATTTTAGAGCATCGAACTCCTTCTCATTGCATGTCGATAAAAAAAAGGAAAGTACATTTTGATGAAATGAAGGCACCAGCCAATCACAAGCCGCAAGCGATCTTTGTTGTATTTTTTACATCTGAAAAATATCAGCTTATTAATTGTAAAAAGGTTTACCCTTTTCGTTAAAAAATAGGTTTAATTGGTTTGTGCAGTTTGAAAAAAAAGCATGTAAAAGTACATATACTTACTCTTTTATATGAACAAATAAAAGACGCTTTGATTCATTGGACCTATGAAATATTAAAGAAGCGCATGTAGCAGTGGTATATGTGTGATTGAATAATGCACAATAAAAACTGTGTGTATGTAATTAATAAAAGTGGTTTATTATAGGATATGTCACTACTGTGATAAAGCAGCGAATTGTACAAATAGGACAGGAAAATAAAATTATATTCATTAATGATAATTTTAATCATGAAAGAAAGTTTTAAACTCTAAGATATCTACGAGCTCTTCTAGCTCTTCTGGCTATCTGGCGGATCGATAACCCCGTATAAAAACAATATATTGACAATAGGGAAACGAATGTTAATGGATATGCAATTTGAATAATTCTGGTTTGAATCTCGGGATTGTTGTACTCTGAATAAATAATATCAGTAAAAAAAATCATGGATGCATAGTAATCTACTTACTAAATATACGGATAACAAGTGCAGTAAAAAAGGTGGGAATTAAGAGCATAGCTATTTCAATGAGAATAATCTAAAATAATGTCAGTCTTCTTTGATTATTATACAGGACCAAATACAAATGAGTGTAGCTTACTGATCCAAAAGACATTCTGACTCGGAATCTTCGCGAATGATATTTAATTAAACGCATAATTGTCACTATAGCAAAACCTTCAATCCAGACAGTTATTACGTCTGCCGAATAAGTGAATACATTTATATTGATGCTTGGAAACACGATATACGTTTCAAAAAGAGCACCAGTAAGCAATGGTAGTAATATCACATGAAAAATAAGTGTATACCCATTTTTGAGAAGCTAATAATTAAATAGTAAGTCAATCAAGTATCACATTTTATCATATACTTTTCCTAATGAACTTACTGTGAAAAAAAGACACGTATAATGATCGCTTAGGTGTAGTATCTTTTCCATAACCGAGTTTTTTAAACAGGCGCCCTTTAATCCAGTTACAAAATTGACGATGAGAGCGGTAGCTCCCAAGATACTACTACCTCCAACAAGGTAGGAATAGATGTCATGCACGTTATCTTTAAAACCAAGGTCATGTTTGAAAACATATCTCCCATAGACGATAGGTCCTATGTATACGAAATATACCAGTAAAGCATGAACCAGAAACATAAGCACCAGCAACAGAAACAATCTTAGCTTCAAGTACGGAGGACTATAGACAATCTCGGTGTCCATATTGATGTCTTGAATTAAAGCAGGGTGGTCTAAACGCTCTTCCAGAGGATCAAGAGGTCGAAATGTGGTTTTATCTATTGGAACTAGCATACGTCTAGTGGAAAATTCAGGTAAATCATCATGGTATGGAACCCGTAGAAATTGTCCTTCCCATACAAATGATACGTCATCTTCTATTGTCGAAATAGGGCATCGAAAAATATTGCCGTTGTACAAAGGTCTTTTACGTGTTAACCAAGAAGTAAAGTTGTGGTATACGAACACACCCATCTCTTCAGAATCGCCCCAACCAAGAACAAATGATGATAGTCTAAGCTGCTTGCAGAAGAACGTGAGACATCCTTGGAGTAGCAACTCAGTATATACATTGTAGTTTAATAGATCGAAAGTAAGGGGTGTGATAAATAAGATAATGAATAAATCTAGAGGTATTACAAAAACCGGGCTATTTCATAAAAAGGTGTTAATATTAATATAAATGGCTAAAAAATAAAAGAAATACTTACTTTCCATGGCATCTTAGTGGAAATAGATCAGGTGTAAACATCTCTACTAGTTTTACAGTACCGCCAATCCTTACTGCCATCATGAAAAAGTCAAAGAGATAACTTTTCAATAATTTGGATAGATACACAAGACTATGTTGTTGAGTTATGTTCTCTATTGGTCTAAAATATTTGTTGTTAGGTGTCTGGATGAACCATACTAAACCAGGTCGAACGAATTTGCGAATATAGACAACGGTGAAGAAATAATGAATCTTGAGTATAAGACCCGCGAGAAAATGTATAAATAACGAGCTCAAGATGTTTGATTTTAGGTACGAGATCCGGCTATCTAGAGTCGCATGTTCGAATAGAGGAAGGGTAAGGTAATCTAGAAGGAAACCACGGAAAACACAGGCAATGGAGGGCACGATATACAAAAAAAAACAGGTCTTAAATACGAGCATATTGATTTGGAGAATAGAATGTGCCCTTTGACCATATTGTCGTCTGATAGAACCGTTATTTAGGAACAGGTGAATCACAAAGACCAGGAAAAATGTCATTAGATATCCTAAAATTAGACACCATATTATATCCATTGTGGTTTCACCGTTGGGTATTCCTACATATTTCTGGTACATTGATGAAAGATAACCCGTTATAGACTCAGTTAGATAGACGTCTATACCACCCAAGAATTTTTTCAAGATTTTGCCAGCGGCAAGTCCTATCAAAATAAATGTTGCTCCGAGGATGTAAGGTAACAGTATAGCCACCGAAAGCCAAACCGTTATACAGCCTATGATTTCACAACAGTTTTCTATAAATTTTCGAGCGGTTACATTAATACCAAAGATATAGCAAATAAATGCAACGCGATGTTCGTTTGAGGGAAAATCATTTATGCTTGCAGGAAAATGATTCATGTTATTTTGTGTAGCCGCATCATTATCTTGATGTACTCTGGGATCAGTAGGAAGAGGATCAGGTGCTGTAGTAGTTGGTCTACGAGCATAGCGTTGGTTTTGAAGGACATATAGGACCGAAGGTTCAAGACTTTGTGCTCTTTGAGCATGTTGATCGTGACGATAATCATTATCCAAGGATGCATGGTTCAATGGAGGCATGGATGAGGAGCGTAAATTTGGTATGTTTTGTTGTTCTCGAAGAGCTTCTGGAAGGAAATCCTCAGGCCTTGCCACTGGAGATGGTGGTCTATTATCAGGCAGTGGAAACTGGTTAGAATCCTCATTGTTATTAGAGTTTTCTAAATATGTTAAATAGGGTCTGGTCCAGTCGTAGAGTAAGATAAAAGAGAGACCTGTTATCATGGAAAATAAAGTTACTGTTAAACCAATAAGGCAATCTTCTATAAAAGATCTAAAAAAAAAAAGTCATAAACATGTATAAATTAATGATAACAGAAAGAAAATAAAAAAATATAAAGCAGTGTAGCTAATTAACTTACTGAATAGTGGACTGATCTATATAGTCTTCAACCCAAGTTGGAATGTCTCTCCATAACAATAAAAAAACGTGGGACGGTTCATCATTGGGTTTCAGGATATCCGACAGGCTCAGAAACTGCACAATTGTTTTATAGTAGCTTGCTCCTAACAAAAAATAGAACTTCCAGATATATAAAACAGTGCAAGGTATAACGATGAGCCACATAATTGGGACAATCATAATTCGACGCAGTACTTTATGAGAATACATTATTCTTGCAGGTAGCCTTATAAATAAGGCTGAAAGTATATCCATAAGTAAATCCACAAGTCTGTCTTGTTGACGATCTATTTTTTATACAAAATTAGGTTATTTCTCCAACAATTTTAGAAAAAGTTAAAAATAGCTGAC
The DNA here is from genome assembly GCA_024140375.1 of Backusella westeae. Classification (NCBI taxonomy): domain Eukaryota; kingdom Fungi; phylum Mucoromycota; class Mucoromycetes; order Mucorales; family Backusellaceae; genus Backusella; species Backusella westeae. The sequence goes on along the minus strand of VCJG01001595.1, from coordinate 4,453 downwards.
CAGAATCAACTTGAATATACTGAAGGCATATTTCACAGCGACTATTTTTTTTAAAAAAAAAGAGTGAGGCTCATGTTTTCAAAATGAAATAGAGGTACTATTTTTTACATCGAATTGCTTATTCTAACCCATCGTGCTAAGCTATATAAAAATTGTCAGTCGTAGTTCCTCGTATTTTACTCAACATATTACCAGTGTAAGTGAACGTATTTTATACTGCCTGAGCATGCACAGGGAGAAATCAATGGATGACTTGGTATTCCACTTCCGCGACAAATTCTACAAAAATCTATTAAACTTATTTAATTTCAGCATAAACTTGTACGGAGTAGTTACTACCGTTGCTCATCGAAAAATGAATGAAGTATAATTAGAGTTCTCCCTTCTGGCCAAGTATATATATACATAAACGCATAATCAAAACAGATTTAGTAACCTGTTTTCTTTTTAATTTATTGCTTTGATAATAACAATGAATATGGCTACAATTAATGTTAAATTAGTTACGTTATTATTGATATTTGACAATGAAAACCGACATTTAATGAGTCTGCAGGAGATACTAAAAATAGTCTCGGATTTCAGGAATAATTTCTATGTCTTTTTCCTAGACTCGTGTTTAAAAACGATATTAAGGAAAGCACTTTACTTATATATATGCAATGATAAAACACCCTGAAAGTCATTAAGTTTATCTTATTTTATTTTATTTTTTCAGTCGTTTCCTTTTATATCCCCTATGTTTGTGCACATTGTTCCTGCATTTCATTGCCTCAAAGCTGTAATATAAAGCAATAATCCTTCTATTAAAAAGCGTCAGTGTGCCGGTAGAGTTACGATATAAATGGAATTTACGATGTAAAAGGAAATTTGTACTATCTATTTCTTACCAAAGTCCGGTCTTTTTAATAAATCCGGGCCGCAAAGTTATAATAAAACAACTCTGTTGAAAATAACTTATGGTTCAACCGCAAGCTATTTTCAACAGACTTGTAAATAATAAATATGGGAGTATGTTATGTTTATGTTAAAAAAAGGAATGTCGAGAGTTGCATAAAAAAAACCATCTCTTTATGGAAAGACATGTATTTAGCAATCAGATACTCAGGGGAAGGGTACTAGGTAAACCAAAAATAAAACACTACTCTTGGATCCACCTGAACCCGAGAATTAGATAAGGATTAATCAGAAAATCCCTGTCTCCTTTTCAAATGGCACTCATTTGCATTGTATATATCCAAATCCATCCACTCTGTTGCCACAGTCCACAGGTTGTATTATTAGCTTTGTACATAGTTTATTAGATCATCGGAAATGAGATAATAATTATAGCAAACGATGTAAAGTAAGTTTCAGGTACCGTTTTCATGGCAAAAGGAATAGAATTAAAGAATAAAAAAGTAAAAGTAAAAGTAAAGGATTCACTTTGGTCTCATGGCACAAGACTGTCATTTGTTTGTTTGTTTGTTTGTTTGTTATACAATGGATGTTACTTTTGTACGATGAGAATAAAAATACGGATTTTAGCATCAACTCTTGTTGGTATTCCTTCGTTTCTTTTCTATTCATAAATACACACTCACTTCTTGGTTTTTGAAATGACAACAGTACCTGAAACTTACTTTACTAGAGAGCAACTCGAGAGTAATAGCTATATTATCTTTTACAATCTCACTCTAAACAAGCTACTAAACTTATTTATACAGTTGATATGGTATCCATATGGGGAATCACTACTACTTATGACCGAGAGAAAGAAATTGGGGATATATATAACAGTTCGCGGAAACAGTATGACAAAGGACTAGCTTGGTATATTTTAGCAGCAAGGGTAAATGATTCGTTTGCAGTGAGGCGTATTGGTGAACATATTATGATGGAAAAAATGTACCGACAAACTAACTGTGTGCTTTAAAGTGGTTGTTAAAATCTGTTCAACAAGGCTATTATCCCAATACAGCTAAATATATTGGCAAATTATTCGAAAATGGGCAGAGTGTCTCACTTGATAAATACAAGGCACTGGAATGGTATTGTCGCGACAATAACAAAACAGATATAAACAGAATGAAAGCTCAAGGCTATCACCGATCTGGACAAGATAAAAGTAAGTAAAATTACATTATTAATTCGTTGTATTAATAGCAAGCAATAGAAAAATCACGCCAACAGTTAAGGATGGAAACAGAAGCCATACTTGATGCAGAAAGAAAAAACTAGAAAAAAAACAGCATAAATCACAAGAAGAAATGTAAACACTTGAGCAATTAAATATCACTTACGACGTAGTGGATGGTAGAAAATATTCATTGGAAAACGTTCCAGTATTATTAGCTGGAAGTAAACAACATGATAGAATCCCAGTGAATAACCCGATCGCAAATAAAGACAATGAAACACTTGATTCAAGAAGGCAAAGCCGGCTTTTAAAACAGAAAATTAGCATTTTTGATGGTCGAACAAAAGAGCTCCCACCAGTAAAACAGGAAGAATCCAATGTCGAGCTTGAAATAAAAGAAAGGGACAGACAAATCACTTTGCTAAAAAATAATGTACAATCACTACAACACGAAAAAGCTACTTTTCAGCATCAAATTGGAGAAAATAATATTGAAGCTATTTCATTACAGAGCGAGAATCAAGAATTAAAGCAAAAAATCAACAGTCCCGAACAACAAATAAACGAAAACAACAGAAACATCACATCAGCTTTGATTGAGAGTCAGCCATTAAAACAAGAAAAAGTTACAAATGAATGTTAAGTAAAGGAAAAGGACAATAAAATCAACTCATTGGAAAACGAAAACCGTACCTATCGCACATCGTCCCTCGTACAGACACAAAAGTTGGAAACCCTAAATCACGAGAACACAGCCTTGGAACAACATAAAACGCAGGCCAGTATTGAAGTAAAGCGACTAAAAGCATCCAACGCGAGTTTGGAGCAATAGCTGAAGTCAAAGGGAGATGCAACAATATTATTAAACGGGGAAATTAAAGACCTATCTACAGCAAATCAATTCGTTACTGAAACGGCGAAAACACAAAAAAGTTTATTGCAGGCAAAAACCAATGAAATGGAATTATTCAGACAGAATATGGAGCGACAGCTGGCAAATGAAAAAAAGAAAATTGATGCATTGGAAAATGAGATCAAACGGCTAAGGCAAGAAAGTACTCAGGATCAAACGAATGTACAGATGATACCTTTCTTTTATATAGAATATCATAGCTATTATTTACTACTTTTTATATGTTAAAAAAAGACGACATCATGCAGGAAATATTCAGTATATTTGCTTTATACTATTCATCTACTTTTTTTTTAAAAAAAAATGTGTTTTTAATTTTTGATCAAAATAGCTCAAGGTTGAACAGCACCCGGCCCATACTGTGTGTTTTCTAGAGCAAGGGATGAAATAGAACCAGGAGTTTCCACGACAGAATATGTAGTGGTGTTGATATAGCTGTGTGTTCTCTGTCGTTAATTAGGATGCAGTTGGATAACGATAAAGGGATCACTGGGAGACTGTATTTTTTTGGTGGGCAGTGGGTCTGAACACAATATATTTGGGACTATATATGGCTAAACCTTCTAAGTACTAGTTCACTTCTATGGAAAACAAGAAAATACTGCCAATAACAGGTGAGTCTATCAATAATCTGAGTACTAATTGATCAATAAACAAGATAATAAAATAAAATGTGAATTGACTGTATAATAAGATTAAGTGTGAAGGGGATTGTTTATTAATAAAACGGATATTGTTTATTTTTATGATCTATAAAAATTAACATTATCGGTATTTTATAAAATAAACTAAAATGCTTAATATGAATCGTTGGAGGAAAAATTTTATATTTTTTCGAAATGTAGCTGGTCATTATGATGGTAATCATAACCCTAGAATAACGGGAGTCATTCAATACACTTGCCTACAAGTGGCCTAATAAACAGTGGCCTGAAATTGATTGTTGTTTATTGAATGTTAAATGTGTATCTATTTATATTAAAGTGATATTCAAATTAGAACTGAACTAACATATGTGTCTCAACATGTCAAACAGTATGAGATCAATATTGGATAGCCCTATAATGATAATAATCTACCATGAGTAACAATAAGAATAGAACATAATACCGTGTAAGATGGTAAAAACAACTAAGACATTCGTAAAAATAAAAGGATAAAAGGAATAGGAGAATACAAAGAATTGTAAAACCATAAGTAAGCTTTAAAATAAGTGAGTGAATCAAATATAATGATAAAGTAAGGTCGTTAAATTAATTAATGCCTTCTAACCGCTTGTGCTTCTCTCTATCACCCTTTGTGACTTGTTGTCGTGCGCGTAGTGTTCAAGCCGTTCTCTACCAAAATTCTTCACCACAAAATTGTCGTAGGTAGTTTCTGGATTGTGTTAAAACTTGCTTGGATTTTATTAAGATAAAATG
>VCJG01001591.1:28635-39993 GCA_024140375.1 Backusella westeae | reverse complement strand
ATGCTTCAGACTCTAAAATGGAGGCTGAAGTACCGTCTGGAGCCTAAGTTCCCTTTTCCTCCTTGGAATCCAATTCCTAGTCCTGTCTCCCCATTTATCACCTTTGCCTCCATGTTCCTTTGTTCCGTGTTCCTTGTAACACACCTAAAACATCAAACAAACAGTCTTATACTCCCTTTCTAGCCGATACAGTATAGGACTCTAATAAATATTGATACAAAAAAAAAAAAACTGCTTATAATCTATTGGTACGCATGAACCATGGTGATATATATTACCAATATTATTTTGAGCAAAATTATTTCCATTGGAAACTGCCTGTCCATACCATTCCATTGCTAGTTTATAATCTTAAGATACACCACGACCCTTTTCATACATATACCCCAGATTAGTTTGAGCAGCAGCGTTTACGTTGGAAGCAGCCTTTTGTAATATCTTTTTGCTTCTCTCACAGTATCACTTACTCTTTCCCTATCGAGAAAATTAAGGTAGAAGAAGTACTTTTTATTCCCGAAGCCTTCATATCCATTAATGTGAACAAACATGTCAGGTCACACATCAGACCATGGATTTTTAAAACACTATATGTTCTGCTTTTTGTTCACTACAAACTAAATAGACCCTTATGATCACGATTTAATGTAGAATTGATATACTGTTATTTTATTTCAAAGTTTAATAAACAATATGGTCGCCGCCATCAGACGAATCATAGTTGGGATCGGCAGACCTTGTATGAATGTTCTTCGTTATCAGATGAATCATAATTGGGGTCCGCATCTTCCTCACATCCCCCCCCCACAAATTCAGTGTCGTAGCTAATATCATTGTTATAAACGACCGAAGGTAAGACCAAAGCTTTTGATGAGACGCGGGTGGTAGCTCATTTGATAGTCTATCACACGCGCATAGGCGTGGAATACTGGTACAGCGAATCACAGAGTATCACGCTTTAACTCGGGCATTAAGGCCTACAATAAAAGCATTCAGCCTCAACTTATAACAGCTCTTAGATGTTTAATACATACCTTCACAAATGGCTCCAGCTTACACGCCAAGTCGTACATGATGCTCATGGGAACTTGGCGTATGTCCTTTTCCAATGGATACTTAAACCTAATTGATTTGTATCAGTAAATGTATCAGTCAGTGCATTCGCCGAATTAACATACTTTTCGCCGACATACGTGTCTGCAAGTCTGTGGATCGTATCATGGCGTCCACAGCAAGCACCAAAGACGCCGGTGATCTGTTATCGTGATCCCTTGGCTTTGTCACGAAGAACTTTGAATTTACGCTCCTCCTGTATTAAAGCATATGAGTAAGAAAGTGTTTTATCCATGATTAGTCTTCTTAAGTACCTTAATATTCTGTTTCTTCGGTTCTTGTGATAAGTCCCTGAGTCTGAGCATAATATCACAAACAAAAGTTTTGGGTTTGATTTTCAGAAAATAGGTAAGGTTTGATAAGCTGTGCACAACTGATGAAAATAATAATAATGTATTTGAAATGATGAAGAAGTTTACTTTGAAAAAAATACAAAATATCATCATTCACAAGGTCGCGTTTTTTTTTTTTTACATCGCCAGTCACCTGATAAAAAAGTTTAAAAGGCGTACTTTGAGGTGTTGTGATTGGCCTGATCAGAACCAACTTAAAAACCTTGGAAGCTGCCTTTTGATATCACTTCATTGCTAGGTTATAACCATGTTATTGCCTTGGCATTGCTGTAATAATAACAGCCAATGTTATAAAGTGTGAGATCGTCATTTTCAATTTGCCTTTTTCTATTGTTTATCGTCTTGTTAATTCAAATCCATTGTATTTTGAACATATGAATGCATCATGTCACACATCAAACCACCAACATTTAAAATACAATACACTCTGCTTTTTTGTTTATACTATAAGATCATAATTTGATGCGGAATCACTAATATTCCATTTTTTTGTTTCGGTTTTTTTTTTTTATCTAAACAATTTAATCATTACAGATGCCATTTGCACGATTCTCATTATTTGATGAATCATAATTTGGATCCGTGTAAAATTCATTTGAGACATATTTGTTAGTGTTTTGATGCATAATATTACGGCTATTACGATTGGTATCTTCCTCATCATCACTAGATTCTGAATCGTAATTAATGTCATTATTATCAATATTATCACCTTCGGTTGAATCGTAATTAATATCATTATCGCTTTCACTGTTTGGTGAGTCATAATTGATATCATTTCCTTTGTCACTTTTTGGTGAATCGTAATTGAGATCATTATCATTGACATTTTCACTGCCTGGTGAATCGTAATTGGGGTCATTATTATTGTCACTTTCACTGTCTGGTGACTTGTAGTTGATATCGTTATCGTTGTCGCTTTCATCATCTGGCGAATCATAGTTGAAGTCATTGTTGGTGTTTTCTTCTAATTGAGCTTCCAGTCTTGCCAGCCTTTCCTTTAGTTGTCTGTTCTCTTCATCTTTTCGTAGTTTCTCTTGCTGGAGGATATCAAAGTTCCTCTGCATGACCGCATTACTCTCTTTATTCGATTGATTTTCCTTTTCTGCCAAACCGAGTTTTAATTCGAAAGTATTTGCCAATTCCTTCATTTTCTCGTTAACTAGCTTGTTGACTTGCTCGTCGTTGCTGTTTGTTGAAGAGGAAGCTTGGGTTTGTTCATTTTTAGTATTAATAATTGCATTGTGGTTTCTGGTTATTTGTACTTCTGTTTGAATACTGTTACTAAATTGCACAAAACAAAGATCAACATGTACTACCTTTATGTTCTTTTAATCGCCTGAGTGCTTCCTTTGCATCATCATAATCCTTATCAGCAGCCTTTTGATACCATTCAATTGCAAGATCAATGTTTTTGGTGACGCCTTGAGCATATTCATACATGGCACCAATATTATCCATAGCCACTGGTTCTCCATTTTTTGCTGCCTTTTGATACCATTCCATTGCAAGTTGATAATCCTGAGATACGCCAAAACCATTTCGATAAAAATATCCAATACTGGTTTGAGCATTATTATTTCCATTGGATGCCGCCTTTTGGTACCATTGCATTGCCAGTTTGTAGTCTTTAGATACACCCAAACCATTTTGATACAAATTCCCAATACTATTTTGAGCATCAGTACTTCCATTGTAAGCTGCCTTTTGGTACCATTCCATCGCCAATTTGTAATCCTGAGATACACCCAAGCCATTGTGATACATATACCCAATATTATTTTGAGCATTATTATCTTCATTGGATGCTGCCTTTTGGTACCATTGCATTGCCAGTTTGTAGTCTTTAGATACACCTTGACCATGTTGATACAAATACCCAATATTAGTTTGAGCATCAGTATTTCCATTGGAAACTGCCTTTTGGTACCATTCCATCGCCAATTTGTAATCTTGAGATACACCCAGACCCTTGCCGTAAAAATATCCAATATTATTTTGAGCACTGGTATTTCCATCGGAAGCTGCTTTTTGGTACCATTTTATGGCTAGTTTATAATCTTGAGATACACCCAAACCATTTTGATATAAGTAGCCAATATAATATTGAGCATTGGTATTTCCATTGGAGGCTGCCTTTTGGAACCATTCCATTGCTAGTTTATAATCTTGAGATACACCCAAACCATTTTGATACAAAACACCAATATTATTTTGAGCATTGGTACTTCCATTGGAGGCTGCCTTTTGGAACCATTCCATCGCCAATTTGTAATCTTGCGAAGTACCCAAACCATGTCGATACAAGTAAGCAAGATTATTTTGTGCTGCAGCATTTTCAAAGGAAGCTGCCTTTTGAAACCATTCCATTGCTGATTTATAATTTTGAGATACACCCAAGCCATTTTGATACATATACCCAATATTAGTTTGAGCATCAGTATTCCCATTGGAAGCTGCCTTAGTATACCATTGCATTGCTAGTTTGTAGTCTTGAGATACACCCAAAGCCTGGTCATACATGTACCCGACTTGATATTCTGCGTGGTGATAGCCCTCGAGTGCCGCTTTGTAGAACCACGCAAATGCTTTGCTATAATCTTTGTTATTGCTGTAATAATCACAGCCAATTTTATGAAGTGCCTCTCCATCATTTTCTCGTATCTTTTGAATTTCACTTTCTGTTAATTCAATTCCATCCTCTTTTTATTTGTAGCAATAATAGTGAGATTACAATGAGCATGCTGATGTTGAAAGTTGAGTTATTAAAGCAAACTTACTTTTCAAGGTTGAAAGCCATTCTTCATTAGGAGTAACTTTTTTGTCTTTTTTAAATATCTTAAACATTTTTTGGTTTAATATAAGAAAGAGAGGCAAAGAAGAAAGAGTGTGGACATTTACGTTGGATTTGGTGTCACAAACACAGACTAACATCTTTATTATTTGTTTTTTTAAACTAATCCCTTAAGCTATTTACAGTGGCTGAATATTGTCAAATTGCTCTCATAATCCTCGCAATACATTTTTCCTTGTCAAAGACACGGTGACAAAATACCTGGCGTTCTAAAAAATCCCTGATTCGCAAATGGAGATACCCAATACTATGTGAAGGTATGCCAGCTGATGGTGGCTCAAGTGACCAGGTTGTACCAACTTGTAATTAATGTAAAACTGTTGTCTATACGCTTTATTGGGATGGGTAACTCATTTTATTATATCTTATCACAGCATAATTTTTCCAATACTCGAAGAATCTTGAATTCAAAAACCTCTGGCTTTTATTATTACTATTATTTCAAGTATTATGGTAGGTATTATCATCTTCTTCATTGTCCAGTCCATCGTATTAAAAATCCTGGCCTGTACTCAATTCGGATCCTACTTGCAAGTGTGTCAATTGCTCTGCGATGTCTTTGGTGGTTCCATCATGCACATCTTCTTTTCCTTCATTTAAGATATTTATTATTATTATTATTATGAATGGTCATAAAAAGATATATCAACGAGTAATACCTTTGTCTTCCTCTATCGCATAATACCCTTGATCGTTTAATGCCCTTACTTTTGACTGCGCCTCTTTATTTTTATTTTCATTGTCAGCTGCTTTTTGATACCAGTTGATCGCCTTTTGAACGTCCTTGAACTCGTCTTCAGTTTCGTAAAGTAATCCTAAATTATATTGAGCATCCCATTTCCTTTATTAGCCGCCTTTGTATATAGTCCCATGGCTGCGTAGATGTTTTTTGTGACGCCCAATCCACGATGATACATTTCACCAATATTATTGATAGCTTCTGGATCTTCGTCCTCTGCCACCTTTATGTAGTAACTCGTAGCCTGTTTATAATCTTGAGTGACACCAAAACCATTTTGATATAGCCAACCGATATTATTTTGTGCATCATGATCTCCTTCAGCAGCTGCCTCTTGGCACCATCTCATAGCCTGTTCATAACCTTGAGGCACCCCTAAACCATCTTCATAAAATAAACCAATGTTGAATTTAGCATAATTGTTTCCATTAGAAGCTGTTTTCTGATACCATTCCATTGCCAATCTGTAGTCTTGAGATACACCCAAACCCTCTTCATACATAATACCAGTATTATTTTGTGATTTAGCATAATCCTCGAGTGCTGCTTTGTAGAACCACGCAAAAGTTTTGGTATAGTCTTTTTTTTATTGTTGTAATAATCACAGCCAATGTTAAAGAGTGTCACTCCATCATTATTTCTTACCTTTCCAATTTCTCTATTGGTTAATTTAACTCCATCCTCTTTTTTTTATTTTATTTTTTGGAGAAATAAGGATACTACGATGAGCATGCTGATGATGAAATGCTGAATTATTAGATTGAACTTACTTTTCAAAATTGAAAGCCACCGTTCATCATTCATAGTTTTTGTCGTCTTTTTTAAGCGGTTTAAATATTTCTCAGCTTTCAATAAGTTCAATGAAGAAGAAAAAAAAAAGAGCGTGAATATATTATTAAATAACTTAACAAAAACAAATGCATATATTGAGTGATACCAAAGTGGTTTAGTACTTCTATTTAGTTGTTTATTGAGCCAAGCTCATACTAAGCTTATTTTAAAAAATCACATTTCTACTTTTACTGAATCACGCATGTTCTCTCATAAACTAGATAACAACATTGCTGTTTTATTTCCTGAAAATGATGTAGTAGGAAGGCATATTGCATTCTCGAAATTTTAAAATCCATGAACGCTAAAATTCAAACTAATGTAAGAAGTGAGGCAGCTGATGGCGAGTCAGGTACACCAGATCACAGAAGTACTGAACATAAAGATACCGTGTAATATTTTATAGTTAAAAAGATAACCCGATAAACTAAGCATCCTTTATTCAGTGTACTGTTCATCTTTTAAGTAAACTATTAATCAGCTTCTTGATTGTTAATTTAACATGGTTTATTGGGATTTGAATGTTAGAAACATGTATGTTTCATTATTCAATAATCTTATTATGGACTCTCCATAAGAATGAACAGTATATATCATCATTGGAAGTAATACAAAGCTGTAGTAAAGATCATCGTCCTTGTTACCATATTCTACCTAGCACCATAGAGCAGCTCAATTGCTACATTCATTATATGATAAATCACAGCATACACCGTTACCTGGATACATGTTCTACTCCTTTAGTCTGTTACTTTTATATATGAGAAATGATTTCCATGTCACCGACATTTAGAGACATAGAAGTTTACATAATGAGATGGATGATTATCAACAAGAAACACGTTAGAAGAATACACAACAAGATATTTGTAAGTCTCCTCTTGGATCCAAATACTGGAAATACCCATAGCAAAACCTGTCAATAAAAACGAGGGGTGTGAGGAGAAGAAAACTAAACTGATTGTAAGAAAAATCAACCTTTTGTTATTATTCATCAATAAAGTGTAAGCATAACAATACCTACTCTTATCTATTCTCGTTATACACATTTGATTGAATGCGCACCTACGTTTTTTCATGTATGACCGCAATTATCAAACCAGATGCACACATTCAAAGCAACTTACTAAAATATGAATTGATAACATTTATCATATTAGCTTTAAAAACTCTGTATGAGGATCAGACCGTCTCGTCATACCATAATGAATATTTCTCTTTGTCTCAGCTATAAAGTGCGGTATATGCCATTTGCTTAAATAAGTATATTTTAGACTGACAGCGCCTCATTACTGTTATCTTAAATTCTACTTATATCCATCCATCTGTCTTCGATGCGTGTGTTACAATGATTCATATTTTTGATGAAAATAGATTCTATTAAAAGAAAAATTTAGACTGAATTTTGTGGCGTCTTTAATTTGTAAAATTAATATTTTTCAGGAGGAGCATCTGACGAAAGCAGAATATCAAGATTTGTAAACCATTTTGATCTATAATTTCCTCGAGTTATTTATGGCAATTTTAATCATGGTTTCACATTTGACAGGAATTGTTAGAGTTGTAGTGTGAATAGTATTATGTTGAGGAAGGGGCGCCGAATTTGATGAAAAAATTCAACTGTGGTACGACCACCCTTTTTGTAGAAAATCATCCGGAAATGTGCGCCATTATTTTTTTTCTGGAATGACTTTCAAATTACAGTATTTCCACTCTCAATTTATTCTCGGTGATAACGGCGGACTTTCTTTGACGTATTTACAGAGCAAAAACAAAAAACTTTTTTGGGGGGAGGTTTAGAGCCACTTTCTCAAAACCGCATTGTATCTTAAAATAGCATGTGAAGTAGGGTGGAATGAGTGTATATATGTTCGAAATTCAGAATGTTCTTTGATTAAGTAAAGTTGTACAATCAATTCGAAGGATCAAGACATGTTTTACATATATATATATATATATCTTTCTTTCAATTATTAAGCATGCGTACATTTTGAGGATATATTCTTTCACAATTAAATAAGCCTTCGGTAGTAACTTATGATACTATTATTATTGATTGTAATTCTTCTTCTATTTTCCAAATTTGAAAAATCATATATCAAATGAAACATTTTCTAAAGTAAAGAAAAGGAAGGTTTTCTCAAGTGCTGATCACTTACTTACTAAGCACACTGTGCTCTCAAATTACATTTTCTCAACTGATCTTGTTATCAATAAACTATTGACTACATTTGATTATTCTTTCTATGCTTAGTGATCAATATAAATACAATACATTTATTATCGTACTGTTTTTTTAAAAGCTGAGCTTCTATATAATGCTCTAGCTATTGGTACCATATTTGGTTGCAAAAAATAAAGATATGATTGCCATTGGGGGGAGCATGTATAAGATGCATGTGTAGTTACGATTGATGCAAGGGTTCTCAACAATTGAGCATACTAAAAGTTCTTAAAGCAACAAAAATAAGCCAATGCCGTCCGTCACTTGAGATAAATAGTGGAAATTTGATTTGAAAGAATAATATCTTCAACATGAATGAAGGGGTAGATCAATACCTCTATAGCTATCACTATGAAACATACATTATGTACTTTACAGATCAATATAAAACGTAAAGTGTGAGCTTAAAAATCAAACGCGATTTTTCCATCAGAGCTCCCGTTACTTATATTAAAAGCTAGGCCAATTAAATTGTATAGATAAGCATATTCTGATCAATTGGTTGTTCTGGTAAAAATGATTGATTACACATATATCATTTTGGTAAATTGTGCATACAAATGAGCTACGCATCTTTAAAGACATTTGTGCATCGATATATCAATAGATCTATATATATCGCTTCATATACCATTTTTTAAAATAGGAAACATAGAATAATTCTACCTGAAGTGTCACTTAGCGCTGCTCTCATCAATTCGAAAATGATCTATGAGCTATTGATGATGTAAACATTTTGGATCGAAAATAGGACATGTAAATGTTTCTAAATCGTTCTCCAATATCTTTTTTACATTTTTATTTCAGCGCATTTTTTAGCCAGTAATATGATTGTGCTGATGCTAATTATATCATCATCGGCAACATAAATCAAAGTATGAAATAAGAGTGCCCTGCCCTGACACTAAATTAGACTTATTACGATCTCTAAATTAATTGATTTAATGCTTTCTCTTAAAGCCATTGTGCTAATAATTTCTAATAAATCAACGTACATTTGTAAAGCATTATATTAATATATTAGTCATTATTATGAATTAATTATGCCCAACTATTTATTTTTGGAATCTTGATAAAAGAAATGGGCCTGTATAAACGAATGCGATCAAGAATGCAAGACGCAAAAGTATTTTGAATTAAAAGTCCGTAGATATATGTGGCTAATTCGCCAACGAAGACAGATCAGTTTTGTGTTTTATTTAAAAAGCCTTGAATTGGTATCATGGACTTTTTGTAAGACCAGTTTGGTAACAAGAAGTCAATCAATATGTAAACGAAAAATAGCACCTCTCTCTCTTTCTTTGTAATTTGAGAAATTTTAGCTTTGGTCTCCTTATTTTAACGTTTGTACTCAGTTGAGGAACGCCATTGGTTGATCAGCCATTAATTCTCGATCCCATTATGTTTCACTAAAGCAGAAAGACGTTCAGCATTCTTTTTTACACACGCATTAGAGACCATAAGAGCATCTGTGTCGGATTGTCCCAATCTAAATCCCAATCTGGACAGGATTTTACAAGTCCAGACAGGACATTCCAAAGCTGCTGTTTTGGCTTGTCCTAATATTTTTTTAAAAAATATATTACAGCTCACATTGTCCCAATGGAATCCAAGTTCGGATTTCAATCAGACAAGAAAACTGAAAAATCTCATACCAGATTTTTTCGAGACAATCCGAAAAAGCGTATAATATTCAAAATAATCCAATCTCAATTGGGATTTTTTATAGTTTAGACAATCCGAGAAAGATGCTCTAAATAAGTGTTATGCAACCGACAGTTTTGATTTCCAGCACTTGATGCTGGTCCTTTTTTTTTAGCAGCAAATATACTATTCTAATGATAACCTTCAGCTTCTATTTTAAAAAAAATTGATTTATGTTTCGAAACGGAAGCATGCCTGCTCGCATGTTTATTTATACTAGAGTTAAAAATATCTCATTCGTACGTACGAAATCAAAGCCAAGAAACATGCATAAATATGGTTCGTAAAGCAATCTTCTTTCGACTTTTGGCTCTTTCGAAAAGCGAGACACCCTAGAAGTTTCGTTTTCCATACAAAAAATAAGGGGCCCATTTTCTTTATTTTGTTCTAAAAAAATGATAACTTAATTTCTGATCTATGCCAAGCTTTGAGATATGATGACATAAATTTCTCAGGTCTTCAAAAATATATCTGATGCGCAGGTTTATTTTCTTTCTAAAACAAAAAGATCAGATATGGAAAAGATGTTCAGCAATTTGAGTCATTTTGAAGTCGATGACTTGACGTTGATAAATTAACTTTTGAAGTGTGAGCTATTTACATTATTCCATGGCTACTTTTATACATCTTAAAATCTGAGATCTCTGATTCAATACACACAGATTTCCCATATCTCCCGTTGAAACGATTTACCCGCGGTTTTTTGGATAACTAAACTGGGATGACTTTGCGCACTAATTTTTTTTTAAAATAGATCAGTTTATGTAAACGAAACGAAGAGTATGACAAGCCAAACAAAGAATGCCCTTTCTGGTTGATTTTTGTGCATTTCTGGTCCATTTGTACTTGTGAATTAAGGAAAAAATGATTTTTCCGTAGTGCCGAAAGAATGATTAACTTGAAATTCTTTTTCTAGAGAGAGTTTAAGCAAAAAAAAATGGATGGATTAATGAGCATTTCAATTTTTGATATTCTACAAAAAAAAAAAAAAATTAGCCACATCTTTTAAAAGATTCGAACAAAACAATTCTATTTTTCTTTCCTGATTCAGCACTATTTCGATCTGTATCTTTAAACTTTAATCATTGAACACAAGAGTTTCAATGTGACACCGTCCCATTGGAACACAGTTATACCTGTTAACTCAGAAAGAGAAAAGTGCATACGTATATAAATGCCCATATATGTATGTATATGTGTATATGTATAAATGGAATGCAATTAACCATTTCTTCAATACCCGCAGTAGTAAAATCGATGAATTGTGGCGAATATTAATAATATTATTACATACATGACATAATTTTTTAATACCCTTTTTTATACGTGTTTGCTGATCTCAGAAAGAGATTATTATGCGGTAATTAGTTCGTCTTTATTTATCTCTTTTAGGAGACAAACGCTAAATATATATATTACGGGGAAGTGGGATCAAGAATTCAAGCTTTCAAGGGAAATGCCATGGTAAGTCACGTTCAGTAATTACTATTACATCGATTTTGTGTTACAATTAATTTATAAAAAAGAACCCTGTGCCAACCTT
>VCJG01000159.1:415-11899 GCA_024140375.1 Backusella westeae | reverse complement strand
GGATTTAAAAAAAAAAAAAAAAAAAAAAGGCGAGATACCCGGAGAAAATGCTTGTTTTTTTCTTTTCTTAAACTATTGTACCAGCCTTATATTTTGAATTTATAAATAGAATGTGGCTTTAGGCTACCTTGCAGAAAATAAAAGATCAAAAATAAGAAGAAAGAAAAAAAAGTACGGGAAAAAGGAACCGGATCACAGGCACTGGAAGAGAAATATATACAGTTCGCCATAATAAGATAAAAAATGCCTCAAATAGCATCGTATCACCACTTTCTCAGTGCCAATATGAGTCTTTTATGAGCATAAGTATGCATTTTATCTGTAAAGTTTACCAAACAAAACTTACATTGGGAAAGTTTAGATGTATCAACATCTTTCATTTTACTTTTTCAAATGTAGTAGTAAATCAAGTTGTAGTAGATTTTACACAATTTAAAATAAATATGTTTTTTAACACAGAGCATATGCAACTTAAGGGCTGTGTTGTAACTTTTATTATGATACCAGCCTTATATCAAATATAAAAATAAAGAAGTGGATACCGTTATCTATACTTCAAATGCTTACTGAAATATATTTCAAAACATATCCTTTTTTATTATTAAACTACAATGTATGTATTTTATAACATGAGCTCAATTTAAGCATTAACAATTATTTTAAATTTGCTAAAAGTGTAACATTTTTTATGTAACAACAAAAGTGGCTGCAATACAATTCACAACAGGAAATTTTTGACCTTCACATTAACCTATTAAAACATGATATAGGGCAAAGACGTTAGTTGTTCTAGCTGTCTGTTTTAAGTATATGTTATGGATGTTTGTCAAGGCTATGTACGAAAGCAATTATAATAAATTAGAGAACTTCTATGAGTTTCTTTGCCGATCGAAACCGTCTATGATATATATAACACGTAATTTAGAACAGCAGCCTTCCCTATCAGACGCCGCAGTTATAGTTTATGTATTTCAGTTTACAAAATCTATTTAAGGGTACAAGTCCCACCCAAAACAAAAAGTCTAATCTTGATTGCAAAAATAGATTAGTAGAACGGTTCAGACACATAAAAAAAAAACGTCATAAATCAAATTGAGATGCTCAAATAAAGTTCATTCTCCATTTTCTTTTTCTCGGATATGTTGTAGAATTTGTTATTAAAGTATCACTGTAAAATATATCTACCGATAACTATAGTTTATTTGAGTTAAACTTTTAATCCAGAGCACGCCAATTCTATGGCCTTCTTTACTAAATATAAGATCTTGTTTATCAAATAGTGTTTATATCAGCAATCAACAAAAAAAAAACAGGGTGTCTAGTAGCCTATTCATTTTCTTTGCAGCGCCATATATAAATATTTACTGTTGCATCAGTATGAGACATTTATTACAAAGATCAAAATTAGCGACAAAATAAAAATGACTAATTTTTTTAAGGCGCATTACTCCGTATCGATTCAATTCGCTGGAATGCATCTCAATCCCATACAAAGTTTAAATGATGCTTTACATACTATTATGACTACTGACATATTGCTTGTTTCTAATAATAATAGCAGAAATATATCAATTATTTAACTGTCTAAAAGATGTGTGTAGTTGGATTTATACAAAAACTGGTGTGAAAAATGTTTACTGTGAACTCTCATGACTGATTATTTCTTCCCTCATAATTTGTATTTTTCTTTTAAATTATGATTGTTCAAAGGATTTAGAATATATAAATTCATCTCAAATGTATTGACTTTATGCAACCCTTTCCCAAATGCTTGGCTCTAAGACACCTTCAATCACAAGTTTAGCTTTTTTTTTCTTGGTATCTATTTCATTGGAAGATTTCCTAAAGAAAACTTTTGGCTACTTATGACGCATAAAAGGCATTGCGTAGAGATGATACATATTTTAAGCCTTATCGAAGGGATGTTGATAGTATAGAAACAAAAAAAAACTTGTAGTTATCCTTGCTTTCTGTCTACATTTTTCACGGATTAAACGGGGTAAAGTGTGCAAGTGAACTTCCTTTCCCTAAGAATATGAATTGGGTCATTCAATATATCCTGAACTAGTTCTTCAGGGCATCATTGTCATACATTTTTTTAAGGCACGTGTCACAATCAACTATCACAAATTGAAGTAGCTATTGAGTTTGGAAAACTTTTCACAAGCTCTTGCCCCCTCTCTGTGATATATGTACAGTTTTTTTTTTTTTATTTACAACTCCGTAGTTTTTAATTCTTGATTCTAAAAAAAGGGCCATTCCGAAATGAAGACAACAGCGCCACAAACAAGGAAGATAATTATAGAACTTGCTGGATCTCATTTACTTGTCATTTATCTGAGTGTCTAATTAGTATGTTGAATCATAATTTTACTTTTTAAATTACTTTCAAATAAAAATTAAATGTTACTCAATGTGCTACCGACTTCATACAGGTCAGTGCATTACTGAAAGCATCCTTAATGTAGCCAATGACTCCTATCTTGAAAGAAAAAGGTAAAGGAACCCGGCCCAATCAATTGATTTATTGGACAGTGTTACGATAGGCGACAAGTCGTCGGAGATGTGGCTTGCCCTATTAAATAAAAAAATACTTATTTATCTTTATGCCAAGGATGCATATGCACTAAAAAATATTGAAAGTCTTATTGTACAGCAAGCAGTTGATTCTTTTATTATGCTTTTTTTTCTTCTGAGAAATGTGAATTCTTTCTTTGTTAAAGCTTCTTGTGCTTTTTGCGTTAATCATTCATGGAATGATTGGATGAGAATTAATAGTGTGATCAAAATTGAAATTCAGTTTGCAAATCTATTTTTTTTTCATTATATCTGCCATTCACTATTTGGACACGTTTATCCAATGAAAATGCTTGATATATCTTTTTTTTTTAGGATTTACACATTTGTATTCTCCTCACCCTATTTTGGCTCTGCGAAAGCAGCTGCGTTACTAATAAAATTTACTTTAACAAGTTCCGATATTATTTTATTGTTATTATGTACAAGTTGGTTTTTACACTAAAAACTTAAAGTAAGGGATGGAGAGTTTTTTTTGTACAAAAAAATAAGAGATATATAGAGCATAGATACAATAGTAGGTTAAGAATAAAAAAAATATTAGGGATGCATAGAGCTATATAATAGTTATTGATTGTAAATGAAAGAGCGTATGAAAGTTATGGTGGTATGAGGGGAATCAGTTGTGTTGTTTTGTTTTGTTTTTTTTCATTCTATGGTGTCTACTTTTTTGGTACAGGACATACTGGCTGATAACCTGCTGTATGTTCGTGAACATAGTTTGTTGAATCGATCGAGTTTTTACATACAGGTATTGATGCAACCCATGGATCTTTCAAGACATCGGCAGAGGTAATACGTTTATCTGATTGAATATTCAGCATGCGTGTAATTACTTGGCGACCACCAGCAGGAAGGGCACGGAACATATCAAATGGCTGATTTTGCTCACAGCAGCGGACATATCCAGCATAAGCTCCGTCTGATTTCTTGGCTTTGTGCCATACAAGACCACCAAACCAGATGCAGTAAAAGACAATACCAGCAGACCAAACATCAGCGGCGGCGCCCCAGTAGTCCTTTTGCTCAAAAGCCTCGGGTGCAATATAAGGTTCAGAGCCAACAAGACCCCGACTTTGTCTACCTTTGGATTCCCAAGGAAATCTGAAAACATCGGAGACACCAAAATCAGTAATCTTTAATTTTCCATCCATGGTCAAAAGCAGGTTTTCAGGTTTTAAATCACGATGAGCAACACCCATAGAATGGATGTAGGCGAGACCTTCCATCATTTGTTTGAAGCTGCAGGCTTTTTCACGTTCTGTCATACGCTCAGACATGATACTAGTGAACAAATCACCACCAGGACACTGGAAAGATTTTATTATTAGTTTTCGAAAATTAAAGATTTGTTATTTGCCATGAGGTAAATATTGATTTACTTACGTATTCCATGACAGTACAATATCTTTTTTTATCGTCTAAAACTAAATCAATCGTTTCGACAACGTTTTTATGCAATAATGTAGAAGAAATACAAAATTCACTGGTCAATCTTTTCATGTATTCTTTTTTGGATTCCTTCGATTTTTGCTTTCGGAATTGTTTTATAGCGTAAAGTTTTTCTGATCTCCCATCCTCTTTTAATTTACGTAAGACCATTACAATAGCTGTGGTGCCCTGGCCAAGACGTCTGTAACATTCACCGTATTCTTTTAAACTTGCAGTGTCTGCACGATGACGACGTTGTGTTGCGGTAGATGATTGACGTGAAAGAGATGTTTGTTGTTGTTGTTGCTGTTGCTGTTGCTGTTGCTGTTGTGGTTTATCAGTAGATGGGCATTTATTGCTGCTATTGTTATTTAAATTGGTAGGAATGGAAGATACAGATGATGATGAAGAAGCTGTAGAGCACTGGCTGGGTGTATTAAACGATACTATTGAAGGTAATTTTGATTGTTCTTTGGCCAATTCGTTGACCATGATAGCTGAAGCTCGAGAATCAGGTAACCAAAGGTCACCAGGCGATAGTCTATGAATAGTGCTGGAATATGGAGACATGAAGATGTTGGATCAATAAAATTTACAAAAAAAGTGAAGATATTCAAAAGTAAAAAATAAAGACACAAAAACAAAAAAACATGGCATTTATATATAGAAAAAAAAAGGTTTAATCACGCAGCAGGCGGCCGTTTAGCTGAATATGGAGGCATGCTAGAAATTAAACTACGCTCAACGAATTTAAATTTTAGAAAAAATCGCAACAAAAAAAATGCCTCAATAAGTGGCTTGTATCCAATAGCACAAACGACGCCAGAAATAAGAGTGTAGCACGTTTCCGCCTCTCTCCGCAATAATAATGTGATATCTATTGGACTTAATCTCAACTTCCTTTTAAAGATAAAGATTAAAAAAAAAACTCTATTTGAGTTTATTTTTTATATAGACAACTCCCCCTTTGCTCGGGATTCAGGTTTTTTTTTTTTTGTGTCTGGGGAATCAACCTTGTTAAGGATATTTTGACAATATCAAATAAATGCGACACTGTAAAAAGTATGACGCAGGTAACAATGATTTTAATGCCTCTCTTTTTCACAGAATATCCCTCAATCATTCCCTCGCTTAACAAAGAACGTAAAAAAAATAATTTTTATTAAAAAAAAGCTTTTTGTAACAACGCTAAACTATTTTGTTAACAACTTCATTTTTTCGTTTGACTAGTGAGGATACATAATATAGCAATTTGCCTAAAAAAGTCAAAGTTGCTAGCTATTAACTTTAGACCTGTAAAATCAATAACAATTATTTCTCAATTACGATAAAGTGGGAATCAATAAAGTATCACTCCAGCTTTATTAAAAAAACGTTCCTCTAGTAATAATCCAATTATAATAAATTAAACAACTCATATTTGTGTTACTTTTACTTTAATGACATAATTAAACACAGTTGATAAAGTAAAGAAGTTAGATGGTGTTCTACGTCCCGTGATTTGCGATGGACAGCTATGACGATATGTTTTATTTGATTTTATTTAATTCCTGTTTCTTGAGAACATATATTTAAACGCATATGCACACACACACACACACACACACACACACACACACACACACACTCGCTCGTTCGCTCACGTACACACAACACGATACAAAGCACAAACACAAATTCTTATAAAATAATATATATGTGTTATAAGAAGAAAAAAAAGAGTAACAAGATGTAAATATAAAGCCTCTTTCTTTTTTGTGTATTTGTGTTGTATCAGCAGAGTAAAATAGTTACAAGCTTAAACTAGAGTGTATGACGATCATTCTTCAGTATCATCAGGTGGATACCCATCGTCAACTAAGCGATTAAAAAAAGCATAAAGATAAGATCTTCTCTGTTTGTTTTCATATCAGACTATTATTGGGACTTACTCCTTCTTCTGAACATTGTGATCTCCTGCTGTTTAAAATAACGTCGATTTTCTTCATCGATTAGAACAAGATTCAAATAATATCTAACCGAATACTTTTTGTTGATATCTAAAATGTTAAAATGTACATACTAAGCCAAATAATCTACTTTTATCAAAATAATGCCACTTAATTACCTCTAAAAGTAGGGCCCAATTCAAAGCCGCCAAGAAATAGTCTGATAGGAATCGTTTCACCTCTGACAGGTGCACCATCCATAATTTCAAACTTTGTGATTGTTTCGCTTTCATTGTATAAGTTCGGCACTAAAATAGATAGTTAACTTGGGCCATTATCTCCCCCAAAATAAGACAAAGTCACTACACATATATATACTTGCATGCACCAGTTGTTTCACGTCGAATAATTGATAACTCCATTGTTTTGATCTTGATCCGAACTAAAAGAAAGTAAATTTTGCCCACGATCACATCCTTGAGATGGTACCTGAAAACCATTGTTGCATTATAATTGGTTTAGTTTAGTTTATATAGATAACAACTCATGATCTATTTACTTACTTTGACTTGTTGTATTCGAATTCAATATGAAGGCAATCCTCAATACCAACTTCCATTTTGATTGAGTTGTTGACTTCAACGGGCATTTTATAAGAATATACCCAAATATCTCTTTCCCTTACAACATCGGCTAAGCGTCTTGCAATTGTTATTGATACATAATATCTATTTTATTTGTTTATTTATTTATCTGCTATCTGTAAAACGCATTACTTCCATAAGGCTTACCGCAACCGAACATTAATACCACTAAAGCATTCATACTGCTTTTCAACTTTTTTAAACTCAAAATCAAAGCTAGTGTTTTGTCGAAGTTCACCTGGCGCGGCCAGTTCCTGCGACAATGTGAGAAATTCATGCGACTTGCCTCTATCGTGGAACAGTTCTATACACAAACACCAAAAAGACACACACACACAAAAAGTAAACAAAGTGAAGATACCACCAAATGCCCTTTTTATTCACTTACCAATACTTCCAATAAACTCAACTTTAATACCGTTGTGCTCCAATTTTCTACCGTCTCTCAACTTTACAGTAACCTGTTTTTTTAAGGATAGTGCTATAGTCAGTAGCCAGTTTAAACGCGTTTTTATATAGATTTATATATATATATGTTTAGTTCGTAATAAACACCTTTCCAGAAACAGATTCACCGTCAAGGTAGACGGGATATCTTTCACGTCTATCTTTCTCGATTTTGATGTCGACATGCTTTCTTTGCTCTTCATTGTCGAATAACACTTCAATATCGATTGGAGTTGATAGGCCAAACAAACTCTACAATACAAAAAGAGCAGCAAGCTATGTAAATACCCTTAATAATATTCAAACACGTTGGTTTTTATCGTTACAACTTACAGCTACAGACATTCTGTTGTTGTAATGAAGGAACGAATTCCGTTTTTTTCCCAAGTTTTTTTTTTGTTTGATGTTGTTCTGCGAAATAAGACAATATTCAAACTCAGCCACAGTCCTTTGTGTTTTTGCTTCAGATCAAAGTAAATTTGTCTGGTAATCTTTATTCAGCTGATGCTCATACACAGAATTTCAAGTACATTCATAAACACAATAGATAGATCGAATCGCACTAAGAATTATTGCTAAATAGCAACACAAAACATATGCTTTAATGTCAACAAAGAATGGAGAAAGGGGGAAAAGGGGGGATTATTTTTTCACATCCTCAATATTTGTTTTTTTTTTCTAATTTTAGTTGGCGGGCATCTGTACTTTTTACACCAACATTTCATTCTTTTAGAAACCATACAGAACTAGTGTTTTCTACTACTACTCTTTAGTCTTTATTGAAATCCTTTACATGGCTTCATTCTCTACTCTAAATAAGCCTCACTAGCCACAACAAATGGTTATTATTGAAATAGTTGTTATACCTCCATTTCAAAAGCTGTACCTTGAATGAAGAAGTGTAGTGCCACTTTGTACAAGGTTTCTGATCCTTTGTTTTGTGGACACGTTACTCCTGACAATTACAATTTTATAAATAAAATAACCAAATTTATATAAATAAATCAGTGCTTAACTTTTTATACTTTTCTCAAACACGAATAGCGTCATTGTGCTTCCACAATAAAATGGTTCATTTGTTTCAAATCTATCTTACCAGGTAATAAATACAAATATTATATTATCTATCAAGATGCAAATAGGCAGGGTTATTTTTATTTTTTTTACAAGATTCGCCACTTCCTACATGTGCATTTGCTCATGTAAAATAAGCATTATTGTTAAATAGTATAAATGATTTTGACGATTAGTAAGGACCATTAATTATATAATAATACAAATGTATCCAATTTATTATTATTATTATACTTTTAAGTACAATCAAATGCAAATCAAGTTTTCTTTTATTTTTTTAACATGACAATATCGCTATTTACGCTGAAGACTAAACAACAGAAAGCATAAGCCCCTCTTCTCCTTTAGCATTATTTCTTGATCTGTCCGAGAGCTATGCTTATTTGTTTTATGGTGCATACTTGTTTATCACTTTCACATTCATCTTGTATCGTCTTCTATTCTCTTATTAAAAACAGACGTTTTCAAAGTAGTACACATGTCACATGGAAAGTGATTTTCTGTGCCTTTTTTTCGATCCCGCTCACAAACAAAAGAGAGGTAAAACTTTTTTTTTTTTGCTAACCCTAATGTAGATTGCATTATTATAATAAACAAGGTACATATCTCCACAACCACCCAGTGCATATGTCACTTTTTAAGAATTACGTAAATCCTCTCCAGATATAAAAAAAAATCATTACAGAGACGAGTCTGAAATTTATTATTAAAAAAATCATGCAAATAAGCCTTCGTGAACCACTAAGGCTTTACGAATGAACGGAGTTGAAAACAACTAATTTAGCTTTTTAGATGTTTGATATCTTCCCAGTAGGCCCAAATGTTATGCTTGTCTTTAGAAAGCAGGGCTGCATTTTTTACATTGAGAAATTTGACAAATCCAGAAAATAAAATCTTAAATGCATGCTAGATTTTAATATGCAAATGAGGATATTAACTTCTCTTGTTAGAGTAAAAAGGATTAAGAAGTACATAACGCTGTGATTTAAAAGAACCTTAAAATAGGCAACTATTCTGTTTACATTAACAAATAAGACTTAGTGTGATTCAAAGAAAAAAAAAGGGCTCTTATGAAGAATCATGTGCCTTCTTTGGAATTACGGAAGTTACTAGTTTTTCATTTTGTACATGGTAGATATTCAAATTACAATCTAACTATTATCATTAAATAATAACGAATATACCTTTTTCGAAAAAAAAAAGAGTGAGCGTCCTTAATTTCTTAAGCTTAGTAAGATGTTTTAGCTTGCCCTTTTATTGTAAATATTGTGTCCAATAAACTCAGAGAATGATACTCTACCATCACTTGATTGGAATCAAAAATATGTCAAGGTGTTATCACACGTCCCTTATTTGCTAAGTTTTCATTTTTTTTTCTTAATTAATAGTGATATCATCAAATGTTAATTTATTTTCTTATCTATTGGGACACAAAATTCTTTCCAACTTTAATAAAAGTAACTTAAAAGCTTATTTTGCAAGATATAGTTGATATCATGACGTTCTGAACGCTCTGAACATACATTTATATATAGTATGACTTATTGGAGGACAAATGCCTTCATTTCATAGAGTCAGGACCTGACTCTACTACTTTTGAATAATCAAAAAATGCCTCAGAGAGTAAATAACATGATAAAAAGATCACTTATGTTGTTATAGTCAGACTATATTCCTAATCAAGCAATTGATTTTTCTTTATAAAAAATTGTATACGTAATGTAGCATTTGCCACACATTTCAACATTTTATTAAGCACATATGATACCAATGACATTGATGACCCATCATAGGTATTTGTACAGATAGATAATGAAGTATAGATGTTTGAGATTCAATACGAATGACTAGTCTTGATTAAATGCACTTTACTCATTATGAATGTATAGTCATTACTGATAACCTAAAGAGCAACCAAAAATCAAGTGAAAAAAAAATACTTTATTGAAGAATGTTATATTACAAATTTTGCGATGAATTTTGACTTTTCTCTCTAAATACATACTACCAAGTAACTGGATAGTATTTATTGATTACAATACTGTAACGGTATTGTATTGGCTGAATTTTGGATTGAACAGGGCGAATGGGGTAACGAACAGGACTGTTGATAAACCTGCCAGTCCAATGACAAGAGCTGACAGGTTATCTCTTCCATGTGAGGCTTTACCAGATATATAAGAGAAACAACGAGGATTCTCGCATTGAAGAGCACCATTGATTTATATTACTTTGGTCTTGCCGTTGATATCCTTGACGAGCTTCAGAGGATGTTGAAGCTTTTGGAAGCAAAAGAGACATGTTTGAGATACAGTTATATTTTTGATTCTTGGAGGCCAGCTTTAATTTCATTTATTTGCCGGTTGTACTTGTTTCTGGAATCTTTCATCGCCTTTATTTTGTGGTAGATTTCTTTGCTTTTTGTTCAGGAGTAACAGTAAAACCGGATACCTTTACATGCACTACACTTTTCACTACAAGTCAAATTAGAACGAGATATTTTGGAAAAAAAAAGATCCAGTTTGAATATGACATTACTCTTACCTTTTGTAAAGGGTAAAAACGATGTGAACATCAATATAGTGGATTCCCGCCAACCTCCTTCCGTTCATGAAGCCATTTTCATTGTTGTAACAAATAAAATAACTACACCATGAAGAATGATGGTTTGCTATTGATAATACTAAGAATAAAAGTAAATATAATAATCTTTAGTATATGTTATCAAATATCTATCTTACCATGGACGTATCCATCTTGGCTGAAAGTAAAGAGGTGCGTTTTTTATTTATCATAGTTAAGTGAGAGAAAGAAAGAAGAAAGAGCGAGAGAGATAAAAACAAGTGCCTTATCCTCTTTCTTTAATTAATCTTACACAAACAATGAGTCAAGTACTCTTTTCCTTGATATATGAATGGAACAATGAAACCATAGTTCTCCTATTATTATTATTATCAAAAACCAACCAGCATATGTTATCATTAATAATTGTACTTTATTAAATAAAATAAAACTAGTGCTCTAGTTCACACAATCAATCGAAATCAATTATGCTTAACAAGGACCACCAACGAGAAGGTGCACTAGTTGTACTCAAGGCTCTGATTTATAAAATAAAATAATATAAAATAATATAAAATAATATAAAAGAGCAAGTACTGGTCCTCAAAAATGGAACGTGCGAATCATCTTAGCCTTCAAAGCAAATCTCAAGGTATAAACTCTTTCATGCTCGCAATATGGTGAGTGGCAAAACCTGAGGATAATCGCTGAAACCAACAAGTAGATACAGGACACCAGAACACCAGAACACCAGGACACCAGAGATACAACGGATATTATTTTATTTTATTTTATTTTTTATTTTTTATTTTTTTTATTTT